>JAIUJO010000128.1:593361-768361 GCA_023846275.1 Vanilla planifolia | reverse complement strand
AAAAAGAAGAAGTGGAAAAACAAAAAGAAGGAGAAGAAGAACAAGAAGAATTAGAATGAGAAGATGAAGTAGAAGAGGAAGGAGAAGAAGGAGAACAAGATGAAGAAGTAGATGAAAAAGAAGTAGAAGAAGATGAAAAAGAAGAAGAAGAAGTAGGAGAAGAAGAAGAAGAAAAAGAATTGGAAGAAGAAGAGGAAGAAAAATATCAAAAAAGAAGCATGAAAGAAGGTAGAAGGAAGAAGGAAGAAGGAAGAAAGAAGAAGTAAGAAGGATGAAGGAAGAAGAAGAAGAAGAAGAGGAAGAAGTTAAAGAAATGGAGAAAGAAGAAGAAGAAGAAGAAGTGGAAGAAGGGGAAGAGGAAGAGGAAAAGGAAGAGGAAAAAGGGAGATGGAAGAAGGTAAAAGAAAGGAGGAAGAAGGAAGCAAGAAGGAAGAAATAGAATGAAGAACGAAGAAGAAGAGGAAATAAGAAAGGAGAAAGAAGAACCAAGAAAAAAGAAATAAAAAATAAGAAGAAAAAGAAGAAGAAGAAGAAGAAGAAGAAAGAGATGGAGAAGGACAAGGACAAGGAGGAAATGTAGAAGTAGAGGTGAAGGAGAAGGAGAAGGAGAAGGAGAAGGATAAGGAGAATGAGAAGAAGAAATTGAAGAAGAAGAAGAAGAAGAATAGGAAGCGGAAGAAGTGGAAGAAGATGTATAAGAGAAAGAACAAGAATAAGAACAAGTACAAGAGGAAAGAGAAGAAGTTGTATAAGAAAAAGAAGAAGAAGAAGATGATAATGAAAAAAAAAATTAGCAGAAGAACAAAAGGAAATAGATGAAAAAGAAGAAGAATTTGAAGAACAACAAGAAGTAATGGAAGAAAAATAAGCAAAAGCAGAAGGAGAAGAAGAAGAAGAAGAAGAAGAAGAAGAAGAAGAAGTGGTAGAAGTGGAAGAAGAAGAAGATGAAGAAGAAGAAGAAGACGAGAAAAAAGTGGAAGAGGAAAAAGAAGAAGAAGAAGAAGAAGATTAAGAAGAAGAATAAGAATAAGAATAAGAAGAAGAAGATGATGATGAAGAAGAAGAAGATGATGAAGAAGTGGAAGAAGAAGAAGAAGAAGAAGAAGAAGAAGAAGAAGAAGAAGAAGAAGAAGAAGTGGAAGAAGAAGAAAAAGAAGAAGATAATAAAGAAGAGGAAGAAGAAGAAGAAGAAGGATAAAAAGAAGAAGAAGAAGTAGATAAAGATGTTGAAGTAGTAGTAGTAGTAGTAGAAGAAGAAGAAAAAGAAGAAGATGCAGAAGCAAAAGTCGAAGAAGAAGAAATGGAAGAAGAAGAAGAAGAAGAAGAATAAGAAGAAGAAGAAAAAGAAGAAGAAGAAGAGGTGGAGGAAGAAGAAGAATAAAAAAAGAAGATGATGAAGGATCATGTGAAGAAGATGATGATGATGAAGAAGATTAAGAAGTACAAGAAGAAAAGGAATAGGAAGAAGAAGAGGAAAAAAAAGGGGAAGAAGGATAAAGAAAAAGGAAGAAGAAGTAAGAAGGGAGAAGGAAGAATAAAGAAGGAAGAAGAAAGAAGTAAAAAAGGAATAAGTAAGGAGGAAGAAGGAAGAAGAAAAAGAAGGGAAAATGAAGAAGAAGAAGAAGAAGAACAAGAAGAAGAAGAAAAGAAGAAGATGAAGAAAAAGAGAATGACGAAGAAGATGAAGAAGAGCAAGAAGAAGAGGAGGAGGAGGAGGTGGAAGAACAAAAAGAAGAACAAGAAGAAGATCATGAAGAAGGAGAAGGAGAAGGAGAAGGAGATGAAGGAAAAGGAGAAGGAAAAGGTGAGGGAGAAGGGAAAGGAGAAGGATCAGGAGAAAAGGGAGAAGGAGAAGGAGAAGGAGAATAAGGAGGAGAAAGAGATGGAGAAGCAAAAGGGGATGGAGAAAAAGAAGGAGAAGGATATGAGGGGAAGAAGAAGTAGTAGAAGAAGAAGATAAAGAAGAAAAAATAGAAGAAGAAAAATTAGGGTGAGGGAGTGGAAGAAGAAAGAGGAGAAGAAGAAGAAGAAGAAAAAAAATGAATAAGAAGAGGAAGAAGAAGAGAAAAAGTTGAAGAATTAGAAGATGTAGAAGAACAAAAAGAAGAAGGAGAAGAAGTGGAAGAAGACAAAAAAGAAGAATTAGAAGAAAAAGAAGTAGTAGAAGAGGAAGAAGAAGAAGAAGAAGAAGGAGAATAACAAGAAGAAGAAGAAGAAGAAGTAGAAATAGTAGTAGTAGTAGTAGTAGTAGAAGAAGAAGAAGAATGGAAATAAGAAGAGGAAGAAGAAGAAGAAGAAGAAGAAAGAGAAGGAGAAGAAGAAGAAGAAGAAGAAGAAGAAAAGTAGAAGAGGAAGAAGAAGAAGAAGATGAAGAGAAAGTAGAAGAAGAGGAAGAAGAAGAAGAAGAAGAAGAGGAATTAGAAGAAAAAAAAGAAAACAAAGAGGAGGAAGAAGAAGAAGGACAAGAATAAGAAAAGAAAGAAGAAGAAAAAGAAGAAGAAAAAGAAGGGAAAATATAGAAAGAAGTGGAAGAAGAAGAGGTGGAGGAAGAAGAAAAGGAAAAAGGAGAAGAAAATGAAGAAGTAGAAGAAGAAGAATAAGTTCAAGAAGAAGAAGCAGATGGAGAAGGAGAAGGAAGTGAAATAAAAGGGGATGGATAAGGAGAAGGAGAAGAAGGAAAACGAGAAGGAAGAAGAAGAAGACGAAGAAGAAGAAGAAAAAGAGAAGAAAAAGATGGAGAAGGAAAAGGAGGAGGAAAAGGAGAAGGAGAATTAGTAGAAGAAGAAAAAGAAGTCAAAAAAGTTGAAGATGTAGAACTAATTTTTGGAAATGAAAATTTTCTTAAATAGAATATTCACTCATCCCCTCTTATCTATTATGCCTCAAACGTTTTACAATAAGTTAGACATCTAGGTTTTATTGGACACGTTAATTGCCTTTTGTAATATGTTCATTATGTTGTTTCATATATTTGGCTTCACATAAAATTTATTTTGAAGGTTAGGCATATTTTTCATTTGTTTTGGATATGTGAGCATACGAAATGTTTTGAACATTAGGTATTTATTTAATTTTTCATAAAAAGTACATTTCAAAATTAAGGCATTAAGAAAAATTAAAAAAAATAGAGGATGTGACACCCAATCCCAAGAAAGACAAGCCAGTCACTACAACTGTGCTCCAATCTTACGCAAATCAAGCAACATGATTACATTATTATACATGTGTTGCAAAGTGACAAAGATGACTGATAATGAAACAATTGATAACACTAGGATTAATAATTGGATTCAATTATTAGACAACTTAACTATGCTATTTAATGAAGTAACCAAAAGCATCCAGCATCCTCAAGAAGTTGGCTATTAAGGGACATATTTTTGGCACTTACAAGGATAACATACTTGATTGTCAAGACAACCTAAACTAGTTTGGATAAAGGATTAAAACAATCTCTTCCATAATCATTACTATAAAATAATAGTTTTATTTTCCTAAACAAAATACTTATAATATTATCCAAATTATCCATTTAGGTACATGGTCTTAAACTAATACCTAAGCCACCAAACACAAAGTACTAATCACAATAAATAATGTAATGAGCCAATGTCCAATAAGAATTTTCAACACTCAACACATTCCAATGGAACTATATATTCATAAAACAAGAGGATAATGTTGCAGGAAAAATGAAGTTCTTTGTGCTTAAGACAATCCCACAAGAGGGGGTGTGAATTGTGGCAAATAAAATTTTCTTTTGATTTTCGGTTTCAACTAAAACTTAAATCTTTTAATCAAGAATAAGAAAGAAAACTATAGAAGATTTTTAAGGTTGTTCGACTCAAAATCGAGCCTACATCCACCCCCATCTGGTGTAGGGAAAAGAACACTAAAAATCACCAAATTACAAGCTAGGTTTTTCATATGGTTAACCTCAAACTTACTTGGGATTTCACCTACGGCTAATCCAGAAGCTACATGAGTTTTTCCAGGCTCAACTCAAAGCGCAGGATTTTGCATAATTGTCGAGATGCCCTGACCCCAAAGAAAGAAATACAAAAAATTGGCAAAACTTAAGACAATTTTAAAAGAAATATGAGGCATACAACATACCGAAAAGGAGGAATAGAGATTGAAAAATAGTGGAAGCAAAAACCTCCAATTTTGGGTTCCTTCTTGCAGCTTTCACTTTGTGACTTTGGAAGCATCGTATGCACTTCGAATTGCTTGATATTTTTATTTGAAAGCTTCGAAATCTTAGTAATGGTAACCTCTAGGAGTTCTTCATCATTTCCTATTTATAGAGCTTAATTTGAGCTGTAAGTCCACTCCCTACGGTTCTAAAAGGAACTAGCAGTTAGGGTAATGGATATAAAGCAGTCATCGTTCAATTTCGTGCCTGAAATGGACATTTTTGATTGAATCTCAAATTTACCGTTTGAGATCAAACCTGGCTGTTGGATCCAGGTGGCCTTGATCTGGGCCATTGGATCGGGCATTGGTTGCCCTGCATGTATTAAAATAACGTGTCGAAAAATCAACTAAAATAGAAACTTACTACGGTGTTTCCACATCCTCTTGCAGATCTACCTCGGTTTTGAATCTCCTTCTTGGCATTTTACTGTTATCATGACAATTTACCTTGATTAATCTAAGTAGTCCGATGGTGCCTACCTTTCCGCCTTCTTTGATAATCGAATGGAAGTTCAGTACCACATTGTCCTAATGTTTTCGCCATTGCTCTTTATAACACATTTGCTTCATTAGTCTCTCGAGCCGTTTGGGGTTGGCTCTGATCGCGCCTGCCCTTCTCCCTTCTTTGATAATCAAATGGAACTTTAGCCCCACATCGTCTAAATGTCTTTGACATTGCTCTCTATAACACTTTCGATTCATTTGTGTCATGTTTCGTTCAACAACTATGGGCCGATTTCTCACTTGTTCCATTCAGCAGCTCTTCCTGCAGCCTTTGGGCTTCGCTCACCCCTTTTTGGTCTATCAAAATAATTTTTACTTTATTTTATTTTTTAAATCCTTAAAGCCTGGATGGACTAGCCATCGGGTCGGGTCTACTTGGGAAATGCTTCAGTGAGTATTCCTGAGACTAATGTGGTTTTATAGTGTCTTTTGAGAATTTTTGTGCCAAAATTTTGAATATAAGTATACCAAAATAATTTTATATTATAATAGTATTACAAGTGTCCTAAATGACTTGGAAAGAAATTCAGAAAAATTATTCTAAAATAATTTTAAAAATAAAATACTGATATCTATACTTTTCATCAATAATGCTTGACCCAAAAATTAAAATTAAAAAATAAAAATGGTATGAACCCTAACCAATGTCTAAAATTCCTAATTGTTCCCTCAATGTTTGAAATTGCTCTGATGGTAAGGGTTTGGTAAAAATGTGAACCAATTCAAGCTTAATGGGAATATACTCTAATTTTATTAATCTTTTGGCCACTTAGTCTCTAATAAAGTGATATCTAAAATCTATGTGCATAGTCCTAGAATGATGAACTTGATTCCTTGTTAATGCTAATATACTAGTGTTATCAATTCTAATGGGTATATGTGTGACTTCTAAACCATAGTTTTGAAGTTGTTGCCTTATTTAAAATCCTAAAAAAATAAATTTATCTCACCACTCATGCTCATTTCAAATTCTTTAGTTATAAGAACTCCAAATTCTCTACATTTCTTTTTTTTGTACTACAAAAAATAATATCATCAATACAAAGCTAAAAAGTTAGTAAATCATCTCCTAATGATCAAGTCCTTTGGATGTGAGGTTGCAAATTTCCATCCTCTATGTAACTTATTTTTTTTCTTTTTCTACTTCAAGGTTTCCTAATTTTTTTCATTCATATTCAAACCTATGTTCTTTACTAATTTTATCTCATCTTCTAAATACATCCTCTATATGGGTTCTTCCTTCTTCATTTCATGCTTTAACTTGCTTATAGAAGCCTTTTTCGAAAGTCTCCTAGTCATCTCTATTTTGGCTGTGAAAAGTTCCCAAAGGAGTTCATCCAATGAAAGTTTGTTGACATCTTTAGCTGCTTTAATAGCCTTTGTGAGGTGATCATATTTCTTTGGAAGGATTCTCAAAATTTTCCTTACTAGGTCACCATTTGAGAATGACCTTCGGCATTCTAAGATTTATCAAGCCATTTTGTTACGTCATTAAATCTTAAAAATATACTTTTAATACTCTCACCAGGATTCATTCTAAAAAGCTCATAGTCATGGGTGAGGATGTTGACCTTCGTCTTTTTCACTTGTGAGGTGCCCTCATAAGTTACTTCGAGTTTTTTACACACCTCAAATACCATATGCAAATTTATAATTTGTGTAAATTCATTAGGAAAAATTCCACAATAAAGATAGTTCAAGGCCCTAGCATTCAATTGAGCCAATGGTTTATGCTCAACATTAATCTCGCCAAAAGGGCTTGACTTCATTAGTAAAAGAATTTCTATGAAGTTCACAAGGCTTAGTCATAACTTCCCATAATTCTAAATCGATATATTGAATAAAAATTAAAAAATAGCTTTTCTTATATAAGTAAAATTCTCCTCTAAATAAGGGAGCCCAAATTGAAGAAAAACCTTCACACAAGGTTGCAACCATATCAACCATAGAGGAAGCCATAAAACAAAAAATCACAAAACCACAAAGAATGTGAGAAAGGCTTCAGTTAGCACAAGTGGATCACCTACATGATGCTACTCACGTAATTTGGGATTCTTCTCGCTGATTCCAATTGACATTATTTTTCCTTAAGAAAATCCAATAAGAGGGAGGTTGAATTGTGGTAAATAAAATTTTCTTTTGATTTTTGGTTTAAATTAAAACTTAAATCTTTTAAGCAAAATAAGAAAGAATAGTACACAAAAGATATTTAAGGTGGTTCAACTCAAAATCGATCCTACATCCACCCCCAACCAGCGTTGGGAAAAGAACAATAAAATCACCAAATTACAAGCGAGGTTTTTTTTATGGTTCACCTCAAACCTACTTGGGATTTTACCTATGGCTAATCGTAAACCTACTTGAGTTTTTTGGGACTCAACTCAAATCCCAAGCTTTTGCACAATTGTTGGGATGCCCTTACCCTAAGGAAAGAAATACAAAAAATTGGCAAAACTTAAGGCAATTTTAAGAGAATTATGAGGCAGACACAATACTGAAAAGAAGGAGGAATAGAGATTGAAAAATAGTTGAAGCAAAAACCACAATTTTTTGGTACCATCTTACAACTTTCACTTTTTGACTTTGGAAGCACCATATGCACTTCGAATTGCCCTATAATGCGATTTGAAAGCTTTGAAATCTCAGCAATGGTAACCTCTAGGAGTTCTTCATCATTCTTTATTTATAGAGCTTAATTTTATCTCTAAATCCACTCCCAATGGCTCTAAAATTAACTAGCCATTTGGGTAACCGACACAAAGCAGTCCCCGTTCGATATGGAGCCTAAAATGGACGTTTCTAATTGAATCTCGAATTTACCGTTTGAGATCAATCCTAGTCGTTGGATCTAGGTAGTCTTGATCTGGGCCATTGGATAGCATGTTGGTTGTCTTGCATGTATTAAAATAATGTGTCCAGAATCAACTAAAATAAAAACTTACTGTAGTGGTTCCGAATCCTCTTGTAGATTTGGCTCGGTTTCGAATCTCTTGCTCGGTGTTTTTCAGTAATCATGATAATTTACCTTGATTAATCTAAGCCATCCGATCGTGCCTGACTTTCTACTTTCTTTGACAATCGAATGGAAGTTTAGTCCCACATCATCCAAATTTCTTCTCCATTGCTCTTTATAACACTTTCGATTCAGTAGTCTTTCGAGTCATTTGGGGTTGGCTTTGATCGCGCTTACCCTTTCCCCTTCTTTGACAAACGAATGGAGGTTTAGTCCCACATCATCAAAATGTCTTTGTCATTCTTCTTTATATCACTTTTGATTGCCGTTTGGGGTTCGCTCCCCCTTCCTTGACCAAGATTTCATCACTTGGTCCTAGTTGGCTTGATTTCGCACTTGCTCTGGTGAGCTTTCTCTACAGGTTGAGTTTGCACTTGTTCCGTTCAGCAGCTGTGGGCTGATTTCTCACTTATTCCATTCAGCAGCTCTTCCTACAGCATTTGGGCATTGCTCACTCTTTTCAGGTCTATCAAACAATTTTTACTTTAATTTATTTTTTCAACCCTTAAAGCCTGGATGGACCAGCCGTCTGGTCGGGTCTAACCACGCAATGCTATATTTAAAATTCTGAAGACTAAAGTAGTTTTATAGTATTTTGTGAGAATATTTGTGTCAAAATTTTGAATATAACTATACTAAAGTAATTTTATATTATGATAGTATTATAAGTGTCCTAAATGACTATGAAAAGAAATTATTTAAAAATTATTCCTAAATAATTTTAAAAAATAAAATATCGATGTCTATACTTTTCATTAATAATGCTTGGCCCAAAAATAAAAAATTGAAAAATTATTAAACTTATAACATTTTAAAATATTAACACTACTAGTGTGCCACATCATCTCTAAATTTGGACATATCAAATTCAAGAAAAATAAAGAGATATTCAAGTATAAAGATTTTGCTGCATGCCTTCGATTTCCTTGAAGCTTGTCATCACTCCAAGAGTCTTGAAAACCACTATGTTAGACATTTAAAGTACATGGCTTGAGTTAATTGAATATTAACAATTTCACTTAAACTAAGCCCATATGAGATATAAACATTTATGCTTGACTCATCAAACACAAAGCATTCTCTCTACTTTCTCTACTACAAAAACATCAGCTATATGATTCCCCAATCGTGTTGTATAATTGGCATCTCGTTAAATCATTATCATTAATTCATCACTTGTTGTATTATATGGCCTCTCCATCAAACATTATGATTCCTTTCAACTCCCTATATATGGTTATCAGAAACCCATCTTACTCTTTGACCTTTATCTAATCATATTGTATGAGAATCATATGGTACAATATGATCACTCCAAGATGATATGACGACATTTTTGGACCACACAGTAAGCTTTCTTCTTCAATCAACTTAACTCTAATTGTATTATTTATTCTATTAATTGTATGACATGTTTATTAACTCCCTAAAAAAATTATTAATGATCATATTGTATATTGAGTCTAATAATATAGTAGACTCACCTCCAAACAAAACCATAAAGCTAAATTCAACTATATTTTACTATAAGATAACTCTAAACCCCAATAATTAATTATCATAGTATTCTTGTACAATAAAACAAAACCTCTAATTCCTTTACAAAAATGAATAAATTCAATAAAAAAAATACAATTTCAACTTTTTTGCCTTATTTTCACTCATTATAGTAGCTTTCTACTACTTTCTTCCCCTTCTTTATTCTAATAGTACTAGTAAGTCTCCATTCTGTCTTCCTTGCTACTCTCGTTATGACCAACACAATTCTTTTCTTTTCTTTCTTGTTGTTCTCTTGAATTGAAACTTTCTTCTTCCCTCTTCTCTTTATTTTCCCTTTTTCTCCTTCTCTCCATTTTTCTTTCATTAGCTACATGTCTAAACTACCTAAAACTCTTAATAATAACCTATTTAACACTAATCTTGTTAAAGATAATTGGCTTAAATCAAGAAGTATTATTTGTCATTTAAATATTCATAATATATATATATCTATTATTCAAAAAATTGTAATTAATTATTTAGGTCATAAAAAATTATTAGCACACTATAATTATATTCTTCTAGGAGAGTTCTTTTTAATTATATGCTTTAATAAACTTTAATTTTCATTTAAAAATATGACACACTTCTCAAAATAAAATTATTATTATTTTATTTTAATTAATAATATGTATTATTTAAAAAAAATAATTTTATTGTTATTTAAATTCTCAAAATTACAATTATATCAATCAAATCTCAAAATTTGTAATATATTATATAGAGCAAAAATTTTAAGATATTATAGTAACAAAATTCTATTTTAGTTTGCATTATTTTATGAAAGCATATATATTATCATGCATATCATGAAATATAAATGTTATTAAAATATAAAATGATATATTAATAAAATAATAATCAACCTTTTAGAAAAATCATATTCTATGTAAGAGTAAAAAAATAATAAATAATATGCCAAAATATGTTAATTATGAAACATTTTATATATTAATTTAATATTATGCATATATCATAGTTATAAGTTTTACTAATTGAATTTAGGAGGAAAACATCTTTTTCAAATTATTTTTTTATTTTTTTACAAATATAAACATGCATATTTATCACCAAATAATTTTTTAAATATATATATATAGACACACACACACACGCACGTATACACACCATATTTCTTATGATTATTTCACTCAAATTATCTTCGTTATTTTTCCCCTACTATAGTATTAGGATGCCATATTTTATACTTAATGTATTATACATTTTGTAAATTTTTTTAATAGCATACCATACATTAAATTCATTGCATTATATGTTTTTTGTAAAACCACTGTACGACTAATCCTATATTATTGCTGATTCCTTAACTTTTTTAATCTAACGTATAATATGTTGAACATCTTGTATGGCATTCACAAATCGGGTATTCTGTACTCCTATACAAATGAATAATTTTTTCCTCTACAACCTTAATGGCATTATTTTATGTAATTTCTAGATATCATTATAGAAGAATATTAAATAAGATGATATATTTGTAAATAATAGAATATTTAGGTATTTTATAATAATGTCATGTTGAATCTCATGGGGAATAAGATTTTCAAATTCTCAGTAGTCATGGTATGAATATGATAAAAAATGATTTTAACTACCCTCACTTCCCAAGCATAATTCAATAGTGAGCTTTGAAGAGTTCCAGACATCACGACCTTACTGTTCTCGGCTTATAAATAAGTCTAGTAGGCCCAATCCAATGACATTTTTCATATAAGAAAACTAAGATGCAAAGTTGTGCCATAGAGGAGAGTTGCAAAGGTTTGAGTCATCGATGATGTAAGATTTTTTAGAATGACTATAAGAAAGATTGAAAGGCATCAAGGAAAGGATGTTTACTATCTAGCGGTCTCCCACACAAGCAAGGAATTTATTTAACCATTGCGTGTCAATTATAAATCAGAGGTGTCCCCTAAACAAATATATATTTTGTGCTGTTTTGACACAAGAAAGTTGATCATGTTTTGGCTGTTGCTCCAAACTTGCTTAGGTTCCTTGTCAAATATATATTCATACTCACCTGTTGGAAAATGGAGGAGGGTGATCAAAAAGAATGGAGAAAGTGAAATTATTTTTACTTTCTGCAATCAGTTGATGTCACAAAAGACAAAAAATTTTGGGCTTGAGAAGCATGAAACTCAGCTATGTCTATGATGAGATGTACATGAAGGGCGTCATTAATTGCTCATGTGCCGGCGTCATCCATTGGGTGATCTGCTCCTCTGGTAACCTTCTTGCTTTCTTGTTGTTTGTTTTCTCCGCAAAGCATTGCTTTGACACTAGGGACGTCACGATCACTTATGTCATGCTTGGAGCTTCCATATCTCTTGATACCGTGGCTTCTCTCATGTTCCTACTTTTTGATTAGCCGATGATCTTCATTCTTGAATTTAAGAAACTGGGCAAGTGGGGTTTGCTTCTTGCCCAGGTCATTCTCAAAATAAGGAGAAGATTGTGCCGTGAAAGAAGATGTAGGCCTTCAGAGATGCTGCAACTTAACTTGATCACCAATTACTTCAGGAATGCAGCAGCACAGCTAAAGGAACATGTATCACCAGACAACCAATAGAATATTAGGATAAACAAATGGGCACGTAGAATAGAATCCAAGCTTTGATGACCCATTAGAGCATTTCAAGAGGCAATGGTATTATTCCCGAGTTGGACTAGTGGATTTTCATCCTAAACTTCATATTAACAGAAGTCAGAAAAGGCAATCAACTTCTTCTAGAGCTCGTCCCTGCATATGCTAAAAAAAACATACAAATATTGTGGGGGCAATTCAATGATAAGGTAGGGTTAGCTGCACTCCAGCAAGTCGATGCCCCAGTATGTGTTGTCCCTGCATTCCTTAATTTCACAAAAGTCTTGTCAACCAATCAGCAAGTTCTTCTGTCACACATTGCGACACAGTTACGCTACCATTGGAAGCCCTAGGAGCTGCACCAGTTGCATCATCCTCATGAAACTCAACCACAGTCCAAAGGATTAAGAGAGCAGAAGAGCACTTGGCATGGGATGTTGTATCTGGTGTTGATGAGACCTGAGATAATGGCAACATGGGAGGAGAGAGCCCACTTATTTACTGGCACGCTTCCTATGTTATGGTACAGTTCATTGAACGGCATGAAGGGGATATGACGTCGACTGTGAACAGGGATGATGAGGTTGACGGGAATGTGTGCAGGCTGACGGAACCTATATAATGGATCACATATCCATCTCTGCTTCAGATAGCATGAGTGCTTGCACACCTGATTCTTGTGCTTGGGGAGGACAAAGGTGGCAGGTCATCACATCGGCATGGTTGGAGCTTTTGATGCAAGGAGAGAAGAATACTCGAGCGAGCAAGCACAGTAGGGGAGGCAAAATTCTAACTTTTTTTTTCTACTTGTGAAGCATGTGGAATTGGTGGATGGTTTCGATATAGGTGGAAACATGATGGGTGGTGTGCTGGACATAGCCAAAAAGCTACCGTCCTTCATTAAACTATATTTAAGAAATCTTCTGCTTTGATGACGACTGGTGAACAAGTGTGAATAATATGTACATAGATTCAACTTCGGCAAAATCACAAATTCTCCTTCAACTGGTCTACAAAAATTTGTCGTCATAGCAATATTTAACATAAAGACTCTCCAAGAAAAACAGTCTTTCAAAGCATAGTTTTTGTACATTTGCTCATTGAGAAAGATGAAGGAAAGAAAATATAACTTACTAAAAAAAAATAAGATATGGATGTTTTGTTCTTGTTCATAAAGAATAATATAATCACATAGAAATATTTTATGGTAACAAATTAATAATATCAGTGACAAAAAAATCTTATATTTTACGAACAAACAAAAAAAAGGTATTTTTTACTCTTTATATTCAAGTCGTGGTATTCATTTAAAGTTATCAAAGCATAAATATAAATAAAAATAGTAATAGTTGTTCAAAATTTATTTTATAATTTTTTTCTCATTCAATACAGGTAATCTCAACAATTTTCTATTCTTCTTATTTTACAATTTTATTTTATTTTGGTACTTTTCGAATAAACAATTGCTGATGAATTTCATGTTTTTGTGAAAATAAATCAAAATCTTTAGATAAAAATTTTTCTTCTTTGTTAGTTCAAATAATTTTTATATTAAACAAATTTTTTATTTTTATACAACCTTCAAATTCCATATATTTTTAAAATACCTTTAATTTATAAACTACAAAAGATATCCAACTCATATGAATAAGGTCATAACTAAAAAATAAATAATACCTTTTTTTGTTTTGAAATAAAATACTCATTTATTACAGATATCAACATAAACTAACACAAGAAACTACATAATTTTCTAAAACTTAATAATGATGATTATTGGTGCTTATCAAAGATATAACTTTCACAAATATAATCAACATTAAAAATAAAAAAATATCTTTCAATATTTTTTATTTTATAACTTAAATCTAGCAAAATACAAATAATCATTCTAATAATATCATAATTAAGATTTATTCTTAACCTCTACTACAAATACATTACTTTTAATATGGAATTTTTTAATTAAAAACACCTTATTGGCACCATTCGTCCTCAAATATACAAAGTAATGTTGTTATATTACGTATCTAATACTTAATGACCCACAAGCTAAAAATTCAAATACTAAACAAATATCATGAGCAAATTTTTTATCATTTATCCTTCATTATGATTTAAAAAAGTGCCTTGACATCTATTCTATTAACTTAAGTCTTTATTCATATTCACATAAAAATTTCTAGACTTTGAAACTTAAAAAGGTCCACATTAATGTAATACTAGAAGTTGAATATAAAAGTTAAATGAAATTCAAAACATTGTTTCAAGGCGGCCTTGGTTTACACATCCTCTACACCACTTTAAAAGGAAAATATTAATTAACTTAAAATCTTAATCAATAATTATTGGCCTCATACATTGCATATATATCTTTAATGATTTGGAAACTAATCAGAATGGTAAAAGGGAATCTAAGTAAAGATATAGGTCCTACCAAAAAAATGTGATCCCAGGTTGCTAAAATTGATTGGAGTTCCCAAGCTTCACTTCCATGCTTTCCTTCCCCTAAACTGCTTACCACCTTGACTTTGCCGCTTTTTTTTCTCTTGACGAGAACTGATGCTCTTGCTCTTTTGGTAGCCAGTGGCATCGCCTTCCAGT
Organism: Vanilla planifolia; assembly: GCA_023846275.1. Classification (NCBI taxonomy): domain Eukaryota; kingdom Viridiplantae; phylum Streptophyta; class Magnoliopsida; order Asparagales; family Orchidaceae; genus Vanilla; species Vanilla planifolia. The sequence continues at coordinate 753,902 of JAIUJO010000128.1, read as the reverse complement.
GTTGCTTATGCCTATTGGTTAGCCCACCAGTCTGGTTAAACAATAATAGCAACTTATCTCAAGCCGACTCAGAAAAAAATAAGGCTTGAAATAACAAAATAACATAACAAAACAAAAAAAAAGCATGATGGTCTTGCAATTAAAAATGGCAAATGTTACTATGACATGCCTTTTTTTGTTTCACGACAGTTTTAGCCTCATCCTTTTCTCTATCACCTCTGCTTGCTCAAACGAGAGCTACTCTCTCCTGCTTGCTGGGCTTGCTCATGACGTGCACCTAAACAGAAAACATGATAATCATTTGTTAACCAATGAAGTTTAGTAAATTGCTTTTAAAAATGCCAAACCAACTCGGATGGGTCAAATGTCACTGTATGCATTGACCTAAAAAATACAATAAACTTGAATACAACCATGAGGATCTAGTTGTTCTTATTCCTACAATTTCATTGAGATCACTTCCAAAGAATGGCTGGTGAGAAAAATCAAAGAAAACCTAATCACATACAACTAGAATTTGAACAACAAAAACAATTTAGTTTATAACTGTTATAGGAAATTTTCATCTCCAAAGCAAGCCATGATAAAATTATCTCGTTAAGAAATAGTTAAAAAAAATGCCACAAAAAGTAAAATTTTGAATATCCTAATGCAATGTTAATAGCATGCAATATTTTTTTGTGTACAAAACTCTTTTAGAAATATAACACTGTTGAAGAGAAAAAGCGGTAAGTGGATATATGAACACACCATAAAATGCCAAAGCAAACTCCTGAGGCTTGTTAATTTCTTTGATAGAAGCCATGTAATAGCGCCCAGCCTTCTCAAAATCACCCTAATAAGCATTCAAATACAACAAGATTTAAGACAAACAAAAGAAACAGAGCATATTGTATACTAGAGTACAGAAAGACTCAATCATTGGGACCAATGATCAAGCATCGTATTAAGAGTATAAACAAGAATGGTTGATAATATAAACATCATAGATAAGGGTCCGTTCATACCTTGCTATGCTATGATCTTGCCAAATTGTAGTAGGAATGAGCTCTCATCAACCCATTATTAATTATAGACAGTGCTGTCTCGGTTAATTGTTCAACAAGAAAATGCTGACCAGTAAAGAAGAAATTATTTGCGAAATGATTTAATGCCATTGAACAATATGGACATATTTCAAAAGCTCTTTGCACCGTTAGCATTCCTTTTTGAATACCATCAACTACAAAAAAATAACACTAAGGTGAATTAGCCATCAATAAAACAAAATTTCAATGAACCAAACCCACCCCATTATTAACAAACAAAAAAATGAACTACCTATGCTACCTCTTAGATTGACAAGTACAATCTCACCTTCATTTGTTTGAAATTACATAATTCTTAGTGCCACAAGAGCATCAATATTTTCTGGATCTAACTACGCAATGGAAACAAATAAAAAGAGAATATAAGAACATATAGGGCATGTCATGAAATTTGTACTATAAATTAAAACTAACTTAAATGAAGCACTCGATGAAGGGCTTGTCGAGCCTTGTCAAATTGACCAAGTCTGTATCTACAATAACCTATACCAAGCCTCGCAGCTCCAGGACAAGATAAGCTCTTAGCACTTTTTGGTCAATATCATAATCAGTTTGTTAAAAGAGTTGGCTGACTAAAAAATTCACATCATTGTAATGCATATCACAATAAATATGGAAGTACTAATACAGATACATTAAGGTACCAAATTCATGTCACTATATACCATGTACAAACATAAATTGGCACTTTCAAGTTTCATTGAAATAAACACCACATTAGTGATTAAATACTTAAAATGCCACAATGTAACAAACCAAATATAAGCTCAAGAGAACATAAGATGACTCATCTTGCCACATTTCAATAGAAAAATACCAAATAGAAGGGCATAATATAGGCTCCAAAAAAATTGAATATAGGGAGAAGCTGCTTCAAGCATGCATTACCCTACATAACATGGGGGTTTCATGAATTGAACTCAACTTCCAAGTCACAAAAATACTTAACCTGAATAATGAGTAAAGCATGCCCTAAACAGTATTTAATTTTTGCTATATAATAATGAATTTGGAAACTTCAAGGAAAAAAACTCAACGCACAAAAATATTTTTATCGTATGTTTGGGCATATGAAGTGCTTAAACAGACCTTATAATAGTGTAAAGATCTCTTTATGACTCTGCTGCTTTCTGATACTGATCTTCATTCTCCTTAGCATCAAACTCAAACACAAGCCTACAATCAAGAACATCCAATCAAGGTGACAATAACCAAATTCATTGTTTGCAAATAATGATTTTATGTAATTGAAATAAACAATCTAAAAGTTAAACAAAACCATAAAGGTTTAAGTCCATGCATTTTTATCTATTATCCAAGAGAGATTTCCAACATTGAATCATTCTTTTTTCTATGCATCTTTTTTCCTGAAAACTATCTAGTTTTATTCCTTATTATATTACCCCTCCTTTTGATAATATGATCACGCTTTATGAAGAAACTACAAAATCATAGAAAAATGAGTTAAAGTTGTGAAAAAAGCATAGTATCAACTAGAAAGTACCACTCAAGATAAAGGTCAAGTGAAATATAAAATTCTGTAGAATATTCATAGAAATTCAGACAATTATTAAATAGAAGTATTTCAAATAAAACAAAATTCTGAAAAACTCCAACTATATATGCAAAGTTCCAAAACAAATTTGCCAAAAACAAGCACTATGCTTGATCCATCTAAAGTAGGCCAACCAAAAGTAATTGTTTAACTATAGACGTACGTTAATGCTTGGTTAAGAGAGAATTTCATGCCTGAAGGTCAAGTGAAAAGGCAAAAAATTCATTACAGGGCAAAATAAAGAGTAGACTAGAAATTTAAATATCTTTATGGCAAAAACTATAATATAATTTCCATAAATAATTAAAGCACGTGAATATGCAAGCATTAAATTCCAATGCTAAGCCTAAGTGTCATTTGGTTGTGCCTCACACTCTTAAGCTAGACTTAATCCAGCTTAAGTGTATTAATTTATTCAATAATGGAGATTAGATTAAGAAAGAGATAATTTATGTAATATGTTTGCTAAAAACTTATTGATGTCAACAACCATATCAAATGACAAAACATCTCATTAGCAATAATGAGCACTTAAGCAACTAAAAAATGAAGATTTACTGTAAAATAATTAGTTACTTCAAAAATACTAACAAAATAACATTAATATATCACATTATACATAAATATGAGAGTAATTTGCATATAAATTTTAGTTATGATCTAATTCTCAGTAGGCTCCTTCAAGATTTATAATAAAGCATGCATGCCAACAAGTATTCAAATAATAAATAGGTCCAAATTTAGGATATTCAATTAAAACACAAGGTTTGGGTATGACAGACTTGTGGATTATCTTAGTATATTTATAATATTCTTAAAGTACTCTTTGTTCTAGTTAGCATCCGCCTGTCTCCACCTCTCAAATAATGATGACATTTTCTACAATCTCAATCATGTTTTCATCTCTCATCAAAGCTTCCTTGGAGTCCTCCACAAGGAAATTGTTTAAATCACTTCCTTTTAAGTCTTTCATAATGCCCTTACTAAAAATAAGATATAACTAAGGTGCCCAATGAATGTTCTCCCTTTATAAATTGCTTATAAGTCTGCATTTTGCTCTAATTCTCAAGAAGTTCTTCCAAGATTTATTATAATACGTGCAGGTTCATAGGTATGCCAATAATAAGTAAGTCTAATTTTTAACAAATTTAATTAAAATAAAAAGATGATCAAGTTTGGATAGGATAGGCTAGTGGATTATTATAACATATATATAAGATCCTGAAAATACCATTTGTCATAGTATGACTCCACCTCTCCAACAATCATACAATTTTCTATGATCTCAACCATGTTTCCATCTCCTCATCCATGCTTCTTAAATTCCTCCGCAAGGCATTCATTTGAATCACTTCCATTAAAAAATAAGATGCAGCGAAGGTTTTCGATGAATGTTCTCCCTTGATTACATCTCTAAATTGAAGCTTATGATTCTTGTTGTAAAATTTTTTAAACTCTCCTTTATTTTTAATTAATTTTAGAAGTTATTGAATATAAAAATACTTTCTATTTTTTACTTGGTAATAGTAACAAGAGCATTTTTCTTTCTCCCTTATTCCCTTTTTTGGGTCAACCTCAAAAACCTTTGTGATCCTAATTTGAGAAAGGTTTGCAAAGGAATTAGCTACTTAGGAGAAGACCTTAAAAAAGTAAATGAATCAGGGATAGGAAAACGCATAAAGAAGAAGAAAGGAGAGCAAAAGAACAGGAAAAGAGAAAAAAAAACAAAATCAGCAGCACAAGTTAATTGCAATGCTGAATGAAGCAAGGCAGCCAAAGAAGGTGAGCTGACAATAAACCTATTTGGGAGAAGTTTTTGGTTATACTTGTGCTGCCAAGAGAGCTCAGCTTTGTATTATTATTTTCTTTCCTAAAGGAAGAGGCTATCATGAATTTTTACAAGCTAGCAAGGGCTAGTGTTGTGGCAAGCTGAAGCTTAGTGAGAAAAAGGCATTTCGCCAAACTGGGAATGGGAAACTCTAGTTAAAGTGAGCTTCAGCTTCAGTTAAAAATTAAGAAAAGTATTACTATTTTGAATAATTATAATGTAGAAAGACTGTTGATATACTTCCAACAAACAAGGGAAAGTGAGAGAAGCCACAATTAAGGAATATTTTGTTTAAATTGTTGTTGCAGCTTAAATCCAAAAAATAAAAGTAGGAATAATGTGAGAAACTATGATAAAAGAACTTAGAGGTGATTGTAAGTACTGCAAGCACAAAAAAACAATTAGTAAGATCAATATCTAAATGAAATTCCTTTATTATTGATACATACATTCTTAAGAATTTCAAGAAATTCAAATAAAATAGTTTGGGATATTAAAACCATAGATCCTTATGAGTTATGAATGAATTTCTTTATAAGAAATGAAAAAAAAGGACCAAAAAAAGATAGATTTTTGGAATCCATGTAAATTCAAATAAATTATAATATAGTAGATATAATTATTTGAGAATTCAAATATGACATACAAGTCTCATGTTTGCATTCATGTTCTGATACATTAATGCTTTTATAACATTGAGTAATTAAAACACAACATAATAGAAATACAATAAAAGATAAAATGATAAATAAATGAAATAGTATCTTATAATATGATGTAAATTATAACTGGGTTAAATATCCTGAATAAAAAATAAAAAATTCCATATTTTATTTCATGATTTCACTATATATGATGAGCTCAACACATGATATGCTAAACATGATTAGCATTAGTTTTATCAAGTTATGAAATGGCTTTAGAAATCTCCCTGCTACTACTAGCACCTTTTGCAAAGTTGATGTTCTATAATGACATGATGTGATTGATAGGACTAACCACTTATGACATGCTTATTAGTAAAGGTGTGGAGATTATGTGATTAGATGTCATACAGATATGAGATAACATATGATAGAAATATATGGTAATAGTAATATAAGAAATATGAGTTCAATTGTGATAAATTTACAAAAAAGAAAAACAAAAATAAAAAGTTAAATTAATAAAAATGATATACAATATGTATATGAAAAATATATAATATATAAAAGTGGACTCTTATATTACTAAGCATATTATTTATTTATATTGGTGACTCATTTCTTCTTTGAGTATTATAGAGATGTCATGTTTATACTCATATTTTTGTCATTATATCATATCGTGTTAATTGTTACATATAATATTTACTTAGTAAACATTGTATAACTTATTTTTCTATTTATATTACAAGACATACCCAAAATTCACAAAGAGATAATTTCTAAAAGCATGTAAGATGATAGTGAATATGATATTATGTCTATTATAGTTTTGTACTTGACATAGTATCATTGACTTTCTATTAAAATAGGTATACATGTCTATAGTTTCAAACCAAATTTTTGTCACCTCATCTATTTTGACAATAATATCTTCAGTACTGCTTCTATAACAGACTATTAGTATATGCATTTAATAGGTGCAAGCAGAAGTGGCAACATCTCTATACTATTCTCCATTATCCTTGCCATCTCTTACCATAATAAATCATCATTATTTCTCTTTCCACCTCCCTGAACTTCAATAACCTTAAAATTAGTAAAGGGTTTAAGGTTTCACCAATATATAAAGAAGAAGAGGATTTCGATATTAACTTTGCTTTTTAACATTGTTGAGGTGTATGAACCTACTTTCTTACTATGGGGTACTTAAAATGACCTAAATGGCAAATTATATAACTCAAGAAACTTTAGTTGAGAATAACCCCAAACACCAAAAACCTACATGCATTTTCCCAAATTTAATTAATTCTAACAATTGTCTAAAAATTAGTAATTATGTACATGCCTCAAAGAAAATACTTTAAAAAAATATTATTCTATTCAAAATACTTAATTAAAGGGTCACAAGCTAGTTGTAATCCCTCAATATGCCACCCTTAAGTTTTATAACATTCCCCTCAATACATGTAACAAGCTCTACATTAATATAGAGGACTCATTTAACCAAAGTACAAACTTCACAAAGTAAAAGTACCTGATCCAAAAGTGTAGCAACATTATTTTTTTCTTCACCTAAAATAATATTGAATTTTCTTGAGCTTGATGCTTTTGCTACGTCACCTTTGGCAACACGAAGCTGTCCTACAAAAATTGCAACAAATGAAACATAAAGGATTAATTAACTAGAATCTTCATTATTCAACATACCCAATAAAAAGTTCAAAAATTTGTACAAGTCACAGAAAATATGTTGATATTTGTTTTGAAGTATAAAATACTTAATTATAATTTATGTGATTAAGATAAACGTAATAATATTGAAAAAATGTTATGTTTTTGAAAGTTGCAAAAAGTTTAAGACAAGACACATCAAGATGAAATAATTTAAAAGCAAATGAGTTGTTACCAAAGTAACATTAACCATGTCCTCAAAAGGGACGGTTCAACGTTATGGCGTAGCATCAATCTTCTTAAAAACATAATTCAAATCATTTTAAATTGTAAAAGAAGTACAATTATGTTTTTCACTAGAGAACAATATTATATCACTTTGCAGTATTTGGTTCAAGATCATAATCAACATATCAATTAAGAAAATAGTCCACCTATCCAAAATCAAATGATTATTTAAAGCACATGGCAAAGGTAAAGCTTTACCAAAAGATCAAAAGTTTTATTGCCCTGACCCTAATGTCTTTTTAGCTCTCTTTCTTGGTTAAAACAATCCATTCTAATATTCAATTATGTCACCCTTTATCAACAATAACTTCTTTATTACCAAGCATGAGCATCATGTAGAATAACTGGTCAAACACTGGCAATATGAATTTGCCTACCAGTCCTAACAAAGCCTTACCAGATAGAACATCAAGCAAACTTCTACAACTTAAATGCATGGCATTAACTCCAAAAGATGGTGCCTCAAGTTATGTCCCATCAATTTGTATAATAAATACAATATACTTGAAGCATATCCAAGTAGAAATAAATTTTTCCAACAAACCACCATAATCTTTAAACATCATTACCACTAAAATTGCATTTTTATACTCAAATATGTAATTCAAAAGCCTTTCTAAAGCTTTCCAACACATTTCAACAATCCAATTAGTTTAGAAGAGGATTGATATAGATCTTGACAAATGGAAAATTCCATGAAGTACAAACAATCTTAACAAAGGTATTGTATCCTTGTCAAACTCTCAAACTTGGGCTTCAAGACCATGTATTAGAAGCGCCATGTTGCATCACTAATCTAAATTTGCAAAAAGCACAATCTCATATCCTCCACAAAATTCTAGGATGTATTGCACATTCTTTAAACAAGTGTCTAACACTCTTCCTCACCCTAAAAATGGTGCATGATTGACAAACATCAAAATAATTTGTGTTTCATGGAAAATAGAAATGATGCATGATGATTGATGTCATTCAAACTTTCTTAAAGAAAAAATAACCATTCACTTTGCTCTAATCTTTATAGGTTAGAATTTTATGCATAAATTTCACACTAATGCATAAATTTTTTATCGCATTTTTTTGTAATTAAAAGAAAACTATTATTCATATTTGTATGCTAAAGTTAATGATTTTATACTTATAAATAATTGAATGTTTTACATGCAATACAAGTGACATTTTATAAGTGTGTAACCTTAACTGTGTGTATTCATAGTTCTCTCTCCACATAATGCATAGTTCTAATCACATATAAATTGCAACCATTAAAAAAAATTGTTTTATTAGTATGTTACACTAAAATTTTTTACTTTGTGATTCATATAATTAGAATAGGCAACAAATAGGTGTATTCATATGTTCATATAAAATTTTGTGGTTATTCTAATAAAGATTTTTTAAATTGTACGGTCCTTGTATTTAGTACATGTTACATAGGCAAAAGAATGCTCGAGGTTCCTTATCTCATACATTTTTTTACTACGCATAAAGTCAACATGGTCATTCTTATTAACATTTATTAGGTTGATCATTATTCTAATCCAAACCTATTTTTGAAGTAATAGTTTTGGCACATTTTTGTCTTTTTTTCTTGTATCATTACTATTACCATCACCCAGAAAGTATAAACAACCTCTAATATAATAAAACCTAAAGTGGACTATGCAATCTTATAGATATTAACAAAGCTTGTTGTTTCACCAGTCAAGCGCATGCATCTGACTCATTGCCTCGTCCAAACAATGAAAATTGAGCTAAATCCAAAACATACCAGATGAACCATCTTAAGCAGACCCAACTAGATTATTCTTAAAACTACTAAAAAATTCAAGTATATCTTAATCCAAAACATACCAGACGAACCATCTTAACTAGGCCCAACTAGATTATTCTTAAAACAACTAAACATTTCAAGTATATCTTAAAACTCAATTATATGGTAAACTCAAAATTCATGTTTTCTCATCTACTATTTTTGCTTCTTTTGCATATATATAAATATAAAACAATGTAGACAAAAACATAGCTAATTCGAGTAACTTAACTAATTTTCTTCAATTTTGTGCACAAAAATGCACATTCCAGAAAAACATTATCATTGCATAGATGAGAAATCGTAAATGAAAGATAGAATATGTTACATGCTTTTTATAAAACAACAAAATTCAATTCCATGCAACACAATCCCACTACTTTTTATTACTCATCCATTATATATTTAAAAATGTGGTGTTGCTTTTTTTCTACATATTTGATCATATTTGTTATTTTTAATGCTTTTGAAAAGAAAAATGTGTTTTATTTTGTTATGTAGGCCTTAGTCACAAGGTATTACGAAGAGATGCCCATTGTTGTAACTGATATATGATCAGTTTGTATGGGTAGGAATGTTCAAACCATATGAGTAGTTACATCACGAATTGTGGGCATGTTCAAATCCAACAAATTCAAAAATAACTTGGGCAAACTAGATTTATCTGTTGATACATAGTGCACATATAGATTCTTGCCTCCCAACTATATATGCAGAAATAAAGCAATGCATGTAAAATTCTATGTGCATAAAGGGAGAAATGCCCATAAAATTATTTACTCCACAATAGTTATTTTTATACAAGTGTAGACAATGTCTAATATATGTTTTTGATTATGAGTATAGTCATATGAACAAAAAGAAGTTAATGAATTCACAAATTACATTATGTACATACAAACATGGTTATATGAGATGAGAACAAAAACCATTATGTACAATCATACATAAATGAAAATAATGCATCCATTGACCATAAAAAAAGTCTAACAAAAATTAATGCATGTATAAGATGTACTAAATGCATGTAGATACATGCACACACAGAAAAATAATGGGCCAGACAAAATGACACATTATAAAACTTTATAAGAGCCAAATCCCACTTAGAAGGTTTTCTTTTTTAATATTGTTTTTATGACATTTTTAGATAAGAAATCATTGTTGTTGAGCCCAAGATGACAATAGGTTAAAGAACCAGAGGTGCTGGTTGCTTCATGTGTACGTATAGAAGGACCTCCAAAGTCTTTCCCTTGGTATATCTTGTCAGTCATGTTTGTTGCACTAGCTTTAACACTTCTTTCTCTCTATTTCTTTGTGTATCTATATAACTTTTAAAGTAAGAACAACATGATTTTACATCTTTGTCATGTTACTTTTGTCAGTCCTATAAAAGTTGCTATAAAAATATAGTTTCAATCAATATGAGTTCATTGTGTTGTCACTTTTGTCTTCATTGCACCACAAAAATTTAAATTCAGATTTCCTCTTATATTTAAATTTGCTTGCATGAGTTTAATAGCTTGGTTAAAGTTAATTTCATTGAGTACTTTTACTTGGAATCTACCAACAAATTGTTAGACAAAGGATAATGGCCTTTCAAGAACATGGTTAATTTGTCTGATTTGTAATTGAGAAGGTTTTAATTAGTTGAGTTATTATTTTAAACTTGTCATCATTCCTCATCAAAATAATAACTAACATATTTCATAGTTGCAATTAGGTGCATAACACATGTCTTTCAAAATTCATTGCATGCATTTTTTGTTGTCATTTTTATTACCACATTTGCATTAGCATTTCTTTACTCTAAATTTCAAACACATTTCATATGCCCTCATAGTATTGGACATAAAATCCCAAAGATTGCAATTAGACACCACCCCAAACCTTTGAGTGTGCAATGCATTACAATCCTATTTATCCAAGACCATTACATCTATTCTATGACACCATTGCACCATATTGACTAGATATTAAGATTCAAAAACATCAAGTCCCTTATATTAATTTGTTCTCACCTTTTTTTGGTCTTCCCCTTCCACCATTAAATGAGAGAATTATGATAACTCTTCTCTCTTAACAAATTTATTGATCCAAAATTAACATGTTCAAATCATACAACCAAACACTCCTGGCAATAACATTTTTATCACTTTGATGGTTTCTAATCATATCATTTCGATTATATCTACCATATGTTCTATTTGTATACTTGAATTCACAAGACAATATTTAAAATTGTATAATATTGTTTATTCCACATGGTTTTAAAAAACTTATATGTAAACATGAGTAAGATATATTGATCACACAATATAACAAAAGCATTCCTCAATTCCCTCAACATGTTTGAATTAGATTATAACCATCCTATAAATTTTTCTATTTTGTTTAAATTTATAATAGAAATAATGAAATCTCTCATTTTTGTATATTTTAGTATCATATAATTGTAATCCTCAGGAATTGTTCTCTTTTGGGTTTTATTAAAAATGAATTCCATGTTCTATTAAACATAATAAAATAACGTCTTTCTTAGTGTTATCAACAAAAGCATCATCAAAAGTAAAAATAAGAATGCACCATTGTGAATATAGAACCAATGCAAAATATTACAGTTGAGAAACCTTTAATCAACAATAATTGAACGCACATATGCATCATTACATTTATATGCATGCTTTCATAACTTTAATATAACTAATGCTAAGTTTTTCCCTATCACAAGGCCTTTCAAAATACTATTATTGGACTTTATCATTTCCCTTCTAGATTTCTTCATCAAACCACTTAGCAAGGGAATAGTCAAAATAATTGATCTTCTAGACACACAACCAAATTGAATAAACAATATATTAGTTTTGTATTATAATTTAAGCTTTTTGAATGATAAACATCACTTTTGAAAACTAAAATCATTGAACTTATAGAATCATACATTACCTTTCAGTAACCTTTATTCTTAACTTATTTTCCTTTTTTCTCTTTTTTAAATATATTAAGAACAATCATTGCCTTTTTTCATCTTTTTTAATTGCCATTATCATCATACATATTATTGTAACATGTTTTACACATCTATAATAAAATCATGATCCTATGATGCTTCGTAAAATATAAGCAAACACAAGAAATACAAGCATGAATGTCAATCATCTTTGAATTTGGTAGATTTCAATTCATTACTTATTATAGTTGCCAAGCATTATATAATACTAAGTAAATATAGATGTATAAGCTTGCTATCTCAATTCCTCTTGTAAAGGTCTCCCCTTAAAATAGATATCAAATTATGTGCCTTTTATATGATCCATATTTCCTTCAATTTAAGTATTTTACACTTACTACAATATATCTTCCTAGTTTCCAAGATTATTTCTCAATTCCCTTACTTGTCTAGTTCAACTCTTTCCAATAATTTAACAACACTACTTCTCTCCCTCCTCTTCTCTTTAAGCTGTCAACCATGATCAAAATGTTTTGATTTTATTTAAAACACCCTCATCATCCATGGTCATCCTCTCATATACTAAATATCAATGCCTCATTTCCCTTCAAGAATTAGACCTCTTCAGTTTAGTGACTTGTTGCCTTCATATCGCTTAGAATTTAATAGTATTGCAAAAAATTATGTTACTGTCATGTCAATATTTTCAGTACAATAAGGTTTGGAAAATTAAAAAATAAGATTTAATGAAAATTAGGAAATTCTAAGATTTTTTTGCTTTTTTTTAATAATTTGAGATTTGAAAGTTTAACGGTTAATTTTGTATGATTCTGCTTGACCAACTCAACCTGTTTGCCAAATAACATATATTTTAATGATATTTAATATTTTTAATAATTTATCCAAACCTAAAATATTTTTAAATCCTCATTAACCTTTGGTTCAATGACTATCATGCCTACTTTTTTATACACAAATTTTTACAATGCTTATACTTGTAAATTCTATGCCCTAGTAAAATTTAATTATTTTGTGAGTTTTTGTAATATTTTTAATTATTTTAAAAACTTTTTCAAGCTCATAAGTTAATCCTTATAAATCTTTGATCTTCTATTTCAATACTTAAAAGATTTTTTTGTGAACATATTATCATTATATTCAAATAATTCATTCATTTTATTTCTTAGTTTGTCTCTTTCTTTTTAGGGGTTGCTCCTTTAGTGGTATACAACTTTTGAATAATATGAAATGATACTTTAAAGTTTTCAAAAGTTCTTTAAAATTCAAAATAACAATAATTCAATTTTCTTTATATTTTGGATATTATAAATCTTCTCTTCTTAAGATCATAAATCAAGCCTATGATTTTGATTTTTTTTATTGATTTAAGCACATGATAATTGAAAATATCAAAATAATTTTTTATTGATTTTTTTTATTGATTTTTTTTATTCAAATAATTTCCCTTACATTATGGACGTTACAATCAAAAGGAATGATAGATCATGCTCTATCGTATTTAGTAGTCTGTTACGTTTCTATTAAGTTGTTAGTTTTTGTATTTTTGTAGTGATTTAAGAACTTACCTTTTGAAAGAATGTTAAATTTTTTATATTGATTTTGTTATAATTTTCAAAATATAAAAATTTATATTAGTTTTACTATGATATTTAAAAATGATTATGCTAATGGTTTTTTATTTAAAAAAATGTGTTTTCAAAATAAAAAAATAGAGAAAGAAATGACATAAGCTGTAATTACTTTGTGACATTTTGAGGAATGTCATTTGATTTAAATAATGCTAGAGCTATTAGTTAAATGATGATTGATTTTATCTTCTAAAGTTAGAGATGCGAAAATTTAGAACGTTATGTAAACAATCTTTAATAAAAATTAGATCTTTAAAGACATGTAAAAAGTGTACCATGGGACTAAATATTTTGAAATTAATTTTAGCACTTTATTGAGAAAGTTTCTTAACTTCATGGTCTCAAAAAAAGGAATCTAAGTAAATCTAAACATGGTAAAGGATTTGATAAACATGCCTTCCTAAAAAGCTCATAAAGATGCCCAATATCTAGCTATGAAAATTATCAGGTTCACCCTTTTTATCTTTATGCATGGAGAGAAACTTCAACAACTCATCAAGCTACTCAACAATACGTTTAGACAACAGTAAATCGAAGATTGTTAAAAGGCTTTTCTAGAGCTTAATTATGACTTATCTCAGCCTCCTAACTTGAGCAATCTAGTCCTTAGGGAGTCTTTATGTATCTATCTAGTTGCTTCAAGTTTGATAATTAACTCTGCTTTAATTCAAGAGAATAATGGATTTCAACAACTAATCTATTATGTTACTCTCACTTAGAAAGATGTAGAGCTAAGATACTCTCTTATAGAGCATCTAACCCTAGCTTTACCTATGTCAACCTATCAGTTATACAAATATTCACATCATAGTTGTGACAACCAATAAACCTATGAGGCACATCCTTCAACCAATAAATGATATAAATAGGTTGCAAAAGTGGGTAATTAGCATAATGAGTTTGAACTTAACTTCATTTCCTATTCATTTATGAAATCTCAAGTTCTTAAAAGTTTTCAAATGGAAAGAAACTCTTTTGATTCAAAACCTAAGACCCTTATAAACTTTTAACAACCTTTTTTGATGGTGCTTTCATGTGTGACTCTTGTAGCATTAGTTCAATCCTTCTTAGCTCTTAGTAAGTAAAGCTTAAAGGTTTAATCATAATTGTTTTCATTATCAACATCAAATAGGCTAAGCATGAAGCCTTGATTGCAAGTCACTTGTTTGCTTGAGGGCTACAAATGAAGCACTTAAAAATCTTTAGTAGTTTCCAACTAACTAATAAGTTGTATCTTATTAAAAAGTAAAGATTTACACTAAAGTCATATGAAAACTAGCTTGGCCTCTTCTCCAAAAGTATTATACTACAGATCTATTTTTGATTCATTAAGAATAAAATCAAGAAGTGGATCGACTGGCCAATAATAGTGATTCTAGTGAAGACTTTTCTCGTCTTAAGAAGTTGAGTATTGAGTTACTAAATCGCCTAGTTCTTCGACCTAAAAAGCCTTCTTATTGATAATTCCCTATGATACTTATCTAAAGTTTGGGAGTTTAACCCTTATAAAGTTAGATGTAAAAAAGGTCATGTGATACATTCAATAATGTACTTTGTTTGATTAATAGTATTATCAAAAATCCTATTTCAAGACATACACAAATGTGTTCATCTATGACATTTAAAATCTTATATCAAGCTAATAGCTATGTTTTAAAAATTCTTAGTAACTAAGACAACCTTAAATAAGTTTGACATATTATAAAAATAATTATATTATTTTGAAACCATAATTCTTAGATGAAATCATTTGAGAGCATAAAATATTGAGTATTTCACCTAGTGAAGAAAAAATGCAATCTTTTAAAACTTTTCCAAACATCCTTAATAATAAATTTAACATGTCACACTCCCTCTTGGTTCACTTCATAAGAGCCCATCCATTACACATGGTCTGATCTAAAATGATGAGCTAATTACCCATCACTACAATGCCTTATAGCTTTTTGTAGTGCTACCACCAAGGAGAAAAATAGTAATAATTTAATAATAATAAGGACAAGCTTGACTAACCCATTTCTCGCATAAACTCTCTTATAAATAGATGGAGGATGATATTGAGGAGAGCGAACAATGTTTTGGTTATTTTCAATAAGAAAGACAAGAAAGTGATAGAGAGAAAGAAATTTGAAAAAGGGAGAGTGCCCATGGGAGGACACGTAGGAGCTAAGGGAGCTTCCACAAAGCCAATGGTAATGAGAAGAGCATATCATTAAAAAATTTAAGTAAATCCAAAACTTATTTTTTCATGATAAATGAAGATGAGGGAGATGATGATAATGGAGGAAAGAGTGTTTGGAAGAAAAACATCATGACAATATTATTAATAATTAGGGTGAATTCAACTATTTTGGTTCTTATAATATTGATATGAATAAATTATCCGAAAATCAAGTCTTAGATAACTGCTAAAGATTCTAGAATGTAGGTGTCACTTGTGACCCAAAGCCTACATTAGCATATAAAATTAACCAACTAGTCAAGTTAACCCAAATGACCAACCAACCCAAATTGACCAATGCTTAATTTGACACCATGTTGATCAATAAAAATTGTGTCTCTTGAGATAAGTGACTAATAAAGTTTATTATTAAGTTTAATAAAATTCTTTTTACTCATATTTAATCATATTTGTGATGCTTAGTTCCATAATTTTGTTTCAAGCACAAATTTCATGGAACATAGCTTATGATGAAGAATCATGATGCCATTAGATGATATTATTTGAGTAAATTAAATGCCAATCATGACAAACTTTAAATAAGTATAAAGGCTTGTGTTGGAACTAAGTACATGATGGACAAAAGATATTAATATAACATAAAATAATATACATAAGATGTCATGAGCACATGATAATGATATGTGATGATGCATAGATGATGTTGGACATATGTCAATGAATACGAGATAATAGATATTTTGTAATCGATAATGTTGTGAGAACAAGCTAGACAAAATTAATGAAATTATATTAAAAATATTTGTAACACTTTAATAAGAATGGTTATATTATTATACTTCTTAGTTTCATGTATTGAAAATTGAAAGATAAAATCAAAGTTTTGATTATAATCAAGTGCAATAGATATCAAAATTAAGCAATGATGTCAATTGATTGATATTATTTTAATAAGATGAATGAGATATTTGTGACAATCAAGTAAATAAAAACTCTTTAATTAGTGCATTGATATTTGTAACAATTTGGTCAGACAAAATCTTTTGATTGGGCACTATTAATAATTTGTGACAACAAGATAATGCAAAACCATTTAGTTAAGCACCATGTATTAATATTATTTGTAACAATTGAGTAGGGAAAATGCCTCATACTTGTTATCATTCTAGGTGTATCTTAGTTGAATATATTGATTTTCACATGTAGGATTAAAAGACATGATAAAATAGGAGTTTTCATTATAATCAAGTTTACAATTAAACGAATAGTTAGGAAGTAATTAGCCCATTGAAAAAGATTACAAAGTCTAGAATAAATTGTATGGGACACTTTAATAACAAGACATTTTTATTGTGATACTTTATATAATAATGTGATACTTGACAACATTCTTATAGTTTTTATGAAGCATGATGTCCCCATAATTGGATGGTTTTCTCTCATTCTTAATTGTTATTATCATGTCTCATGCACTTGCTTTGCTTACATTCTCATAACATGATATTTTTTATTGTACTAATTGTTATGATTATATGAATTATTTTTATTGATTTATATGAAGTGTCTTTTGATGATATCTTACACATTCTTAGCTTCTTTGAATGTTACATTAACATGAATCAATAAAGTTATATCAATTAAAAGATCAATTATAATATGTTTAGATAACATGGATTTTGGCATGAAGTTATTATTTTTGACATAATAAGTCTATGGCAGACTTACCACTTATTATTCAATATTTTCTAAAAAGGATAATTTAATATTTTCATATGTATATATTGAGGGCACCACTAGTCCCAAAGAGTATGGATGACAAGTGGGGAGAGGAAGAGTTTCTAAAGAAATTTGAGTGCTTATGTATCTTTTTAATTGTAAACTCATCATTTGATCAACAAAATAATTTTTGGTCATATATATATAATTATCTTTGGTAGAAATAAATAATTAATAATAAGAATTAAGCCCTAGTGAACAACAAAGAGGAAAAAATGTTTAAGAAACTAAGGCCATCACACCATCCATTAGAAGTTAAAGATATGATCAAGTTGATCCATTTAAGAGAGTGTGATGGACGTGCCTCTAGCTATAAAATTGCTATGAAGATTATGTATCAAGGATTTTTTTGACCAATAATGAAAAAATATTACTTTATTTACCCAAAGGTGAAAGGGGTGTCAAGTTCATGCTCCCCTTTCATACTAATTATTCACAAAGATGGAAGAAATATTTATTTATTGGCTTGTGTTAGAGTGTGGTAAGAATTTCCATTTTTTATTTCCAATTGCTAGAAATGGAAGGAGGTTCCTTCTGATGGTGGTTAACAACCTTTAAAAATGGATCAAAGTGAATCATTTTATTAGCAAGACTATTAATAAGATTTAAAGTTTCCTTTAGACGAACATTTATAATAAGTTTAATATTTCCAAAGCAATTGTTACAAATGACACAATAATGTTCCAATCTAAAGAATTTCTAGATTTATGCAAAATGTATGGTTGTTTTAAGTATGCCTCAACTTCTCATCCTCACATAGATGGATAAGCCAAAGCAATGAACAAAGACATCTTAAAAATTCTAAAGCCTCGTCTCGATGATAAAAAAGGTGGGTGGGTAGGTGAACTCCTCAACATATTGTGAGCGTATTGAACTACGCATTCTGCAACATGTCAAGTTTTTCTAAGGATTCAAAGCTATAATCACTATCGAGGGCAATCAATTAACATGTTCAAAAGCTTGAACTTGATACTAGCACATCAAAAGTTGGACCTAATCAAGGAATAATGTCTCAGAGACCATGTAATGAAACTAAATATAAAGTAAAGTATGAAAAAATATTACATATTAAGGATTGTCCATTCAAGGTCAAAGATTTGGTTCTTAGACAATATAAGTCTTAAACAACATAAGAGCTCTCGACACTAATAAAGCCTCCATAAGCTTGCCCAAAACTAGAAAGAATTGTACTTGATCAAGGATATTCTAGGACCAAATGTCTATCAACTTCATAAAGAGGAAGATGTTGAGCTCCAAAAATCAAAGAGTTAGGCTCACTTAAAAAGGCACTATATATGCTAAAAGTTACACACTTTTCTTCTTGTGCTAAAAGTTACACACTTTTCTTCTTAAAAAGTCAAAGGTATTATTTGACTTTCCCTAAATAAAATTTCATACTTAACATCATGATTTTACATTCTCAAGATTTTGTTAACTTAAATGAAGTCAACTCTCTTTGTTTAATTATAATATTTAGATATCTTAAGAACTAATAAAATTTTACTTTAAAAGAATAGACTTATTTGAGAGCTAACTAAAAATTTTTTTATCTTAGAAGAAGTCATCTCTAGAGCTAATTCATCAATCAAAAGTTATTTGATGTCCTCTATCAAATTCCAAATTATTAGGTTTTTATTTCTTTCAGTAGAAAATCAACATAACTATTCTCACTTGACATTGACAAATCAACTATTTAAGTTAATTACACCTAGTTTGTAGTTGAATATATTTCATCCTTACAAGTCAATGTTAGTGATGGTTCAAAAATTGATATTCTCTTAAGACATGAAAACGTCATGGCAAATCCATTTATTATTAAGTTTCTTAACCTAACCTTATCGAGTATGGATCATCATTCGAGATATGAAATTCTATGAAGAAAATATAGTCAAATCTATGTCAGTGTACTTAAAACTTAGGCCTTGAACTATTTTACTCAGACCATGTATCATCCAAAAGCCTTGTTTTGCACTGATATTAAGCCCAAACCTACTTCAATAAATCCTCCAGTGGATCACAATAACTCGAGACATGAAATGTTTAAGGGGAGATCCATATTTAGATATTATAGGGCTAGTTGACAAGTTCTTTTGGTGTTTATTTCAATAGTTATATTTCATATGTTAATAACCCATGAGAATAAGCCCAATAAAAGTTATTAGCATAATTAGTCCTGATCATTTTTTATATTAAATGGTTTTTGAGTAATGCTCAAGTAATAAAAATGCAAGTTCCTTTTCATTACTTGAAATAACCATTTCAACTTGCTTTGGTTCACATCATTTGAGTCAAATTTTGATTGAGTTAGACATCTATGTGAACTTTTTATTACATAGATCTTCATCACCATTCCATAGTAAGCATGCTTTGAGAAGCATAAATCTTACTTTCTCTTTTTATATCCTTCATTGTTGTTCCATTATGTGAAGGCTACAAATGGCAAAAACAATTCTTCCTTTCCTTTCTAATTTCATCACTAACCCATTGTATGGAGGTTGAGAGTTTCTGCCTTTTCATCTTATCCTGTTGCAAAGTGAAAATCTTATTTATAACTTCTAAGTACCTAAGTATTTCCCCTTTGATCATGTCATTCACTTAGGAAAAAAAAGTTTGTTTCATCTTGTTAAGTTTTGACTTGTCATTTACTCTCTCTCTCCTTTAAACATGAAAGTCACTCTTGGAGATTGGATTCTTCAATTTAATTCTTTTACATTATGCTTAAGCTTTTAACTAAAACACCAAAACTTAGAATCTTTTCAAGTAAGATAGCTCATTACAATCAATAAGATAGCTCATTACCATGACCCTGTGTTCGGCAAAAAGAAGCAATAAAAAAAGCATAATAAGATAACTAATGGGACTTAACCAATTGCAGAGATAAGAAAAATATCAACCTTCAAGAACTATGAAAGTATGCATTGCAAATATCATTAGCAGTTCGACCATAAAGCCATACTTTTCATCGATGAAGATCACACAGTACAACAAGTGACCTCCTCACCCTTAGTTCTTCCTCTCCCTCCAATTAAGTGGAAGTTTCCCATTTTTTTCCAATGCCCAGTTCAAAATATAACTTTAACCTGCACAAACAAAAGATATTTCCAGGCAATAAAATGCTGAACAGAAAAATGTTGAATAATGGTGGCCCTCCAAATTGAAGTGCACCGAACACTATAATAGATTCATCCAAAAAAAAAATAAAATAAATTAACGAACCTTCTTATTGAAAAGGAGTATGATGGCTTGTGCTAGATTGGAACGAAGGGAAGCCGGGAGGGTCTGAACTTCGAATTGAAGGAGATGAGAGAGTAATGAGGAAATTCCACGAGGTGACTGGGATAGATGGGGTCATGTGCACCAGGAACATCGTGAGGTCATCGAGATCCCTCGAGACCACCAGGTCCGATGACGAATTGGGCGAGGATTGCTGAAGGAAGAGATGTAGGGACTATTCGAATGGTCGTAGACAAGGAGAAGCTCTACCTCATATCCTTCTGGGTCAAGCTTCATCCTAGATTGAAGCAAAGGAAGGCTTTGCCTATCGACTGCCTTTCCAGATTCAGAGAAGGAATCCGATAGGAGGAGGTTTGCCACCATCGCCAGCTCTACAGATCAATTAATAAAACCCTAGTCGAAGGGAAGCTCAGAAGAACCAAGCTAAGGAGCTTATGCAGTTTTGAGATTGCAAATTTTTAAATACAAAAGATAAGTGCTATATATTAATAATTTGTTAAACAAAAGAAGGGAGTATTGTTTTGAATTTGATTGGCGACACTAGGATTGCTCTACGCATTAATACAAGATTAAAATTTTTGAAATATTTTAATAAAAATAAATTTAAAATATATTTAATTAAAAGATTGGTGTATTAATACTAAATTTTTATAACAATAATATTTTTTTATGATATTATTACTAAATAATAATCTATCAATAAACACATCTTTATGGACAAAATTTATTATAATTTTAAGCTGCATAAATGTGCGTCACAATTTTTGTTAACAGTCTACAATATAGTTATATGATAAATAATGGAGATGTAAAGTTTGAGAATCTTATGATAAAAGTCAAACTCTTGATATTCTTTTGCTTAATATTAGACTCTTAAGATCCAAAAGCTTGAGGTTAGACAATTAAGAGTTAGTTGTCATCGCTAGCAATGCGATCGCCTAAGGGGATAATGCACATGATTCATCAGTCTCGTGCCGATGTCTTATGCATTGATCATAAACCACCATTGCCCTCAAGACAATGCTTCTGTTAATGTTGGCATTTAAAGAGGCAAGTGTAAAGTTTAATTGTCCTTTTGATAATGTCTTGTGTCACCACGTGCAACACAACCTCCAAGGAAATAAAAGAATAAAGATAATATTTGGTCATCCTTTGTAGGTGCACAAACACAAATAGGAAGTGACACTTAGGGTTTAATTGAAAGCAATACATTTGCCTACTTGAAGAACAAACACTTTTCTAAAGAGAAATAAAATTTTAGATTATTCTCCCGGTTTCTCTTGTCCTCCTTTGTGATCCTCGACCTAGGAGACCCCAAGTTATTATTTAATGTTTTTGATAATTGCACTCAATAAGAATTTTTACTAAGTTTTTTTTGATTCCCTTGTTCATGTATAACTTGTTGATCAAGAATATTATACCCAATCTCCATTGTATCATGGAATATAACTTTCACATATAGTTTATATCATTTCATCAAATGTTTCATTTTGATTTTTTTAAATTATATTGTAACTCTAAATCTCATGTCATATGACATTTACATCACATTGATTTGGTTACATTACATTTCTTTAATATATCACATTTCTCCTTTAATATATATTTCTTTAACATTAAAATTATAATTTATTGTGATTTATTTATATTTACTTTGGTTATGTAAAGTTTTTCTAAACTAGGTTTGATCAAGAAACAACACACATCTTTGGATTCATCTTCATGAGCCCTATCAAGTGAATTATTCATTTTGATATTTTTAAATATTTTTTTAAGAATTTAGGTAAAGTTCCCCAAATGTTTTGATTCATATATGATTCAACTATTGAGTATGTTACACTTGACATCCCAACATTCTTGGAGACAAACTTTGTCATACAATTTATATCATTGTTTCAAGTTTTCACTTAGATTTTCATGAATTGTAACGATACTCTAAATAACCCTCAGAGGGCCTTCACATCGATTTGGTTATATATATATATTATTAAAAAGTTATTTATTTTTGTAATGTAAAAAAGTTTTTACATGATATTTTGGTATTCCTAATAAAAATATTATTTCTTACCTAATTTGATAATCATGAAAGTTACACTCATTCTCTTAAGTATATTGGAATGCAACATTCTGGTAAACTTTATCTCTCGTGCTACATTCATATGTTCTTGATTTTCTTATATTATATGGCTTTAATTTGTATCATTATAAGATTAATAATTATTTACTCAATAAATAATAGCCTATGATTATTTATGCTCTTTTATTTTGATATTTCTTAATAATAAAATATGTGGTCAGATTAAGATGAAACAAAAGTCATTAAAGTCGACTTCATAGGCACCATCTAATTAAAAATTCTTTTTTTTATTATTTTTTAAATATTTTATTTTCAATCATTTTGGCACTCTTTACGAGGTATTTTATTTTCTACCTAATTTTACAATTGACAATGTTACACCAACCACCAAATCAACTTGAAATTAAATGTTCCTATACAATTTATCTCAATTATTTAAATTGCTTGGTTTGATTTTCTTATATTTCTATGAAACTCTAAATTTTCTCTCTTGTAACCTTACATCACTATAGTCTTGTTGTATTATATTAGTTTAATTTATCTGACTTTAGCTTTAACATATATTTACATAATGTTAAAATAATGATTAATTATTACTTTTATTCAATTAATTTGGTAATTTCAAAAAATTATAAACAGGTTTCAATGGAGATGAAACAAATACCATTATTGTCATCTTATAGAGTCCAACTCAATTAAAATTTCATTTCTTATAACTTAAAAAAAAATTATTTTCAAAAGTGTTTATATGTTTTGTAAGTCATTTCAATCCAAACCTCATGTGATAGTCAATGATACTATATTAGATCTTCTTAGAATCTTGGATCAAATTTTTCTATAATATTTATCACTTTTTCTCAAATTTTTTTATTTGATTTGGTTATATTACTTATTAACTTTACATATCCTCCAATGTGACCTTTTAATCACTTTTATTAATTGTAATACATTATTTTAATTTAACTCATTTCAAATATAATATATATTTACTTATTATTAAGATGATACTTTATTATATTTACGCTTATTTGATTTTGTAATTCATACTTTCTATCAAATGTGTTTTAAAAAAGACAAAAAAAAATTGATTTTATTTGTTTCAATATGCTCTATCTAATTAAATATTTATTTTAATATTTTAATATATTTTTTATTATATTGTTTCTTACTTAATAAGATATTTTTACTCATAGTTGATTCCATCATTGAGGATGTTATACTTGATCTTCTTAGTACCTTGGAGGATAACTTTACTATACAAGTTTTTTTCAATAATTTAGCTTATTTGATCAAATATTTTTTTTAAGTTTGGATATATTATTATGAAACTCTAACTCTTCTATGGTGTGACATTTACATAGTTTTTATTTAGATATTCTAAATTCTTTTAGTTTCTCTTATTTTAGCTTTATCATATATTTAACAAATATAAAAATATTAATTTATTATTATTTACACTTATTTAAATTGATATTTTATCATAAATCCAAAGAAGTTCTAAGTGAGACATATCAAACATCATCACCTTTCTAGTTTAATAAGTTTTATAAATGTAAATATTTTATTATCCATGGTTTTTGCACTCTTATAAGATATTTTGATTCTAACAAGGTTGTTGCACACATCCTCCATAGTATTTTTTAATGCAACTTTTTTGAAATAATTTATCTCATTTCATAAAAAAAATATTTTATTACATTATGGTGAAACTCAAATTCTCTACACATGTAAATTTAATATCAGTTAGATTTTGTTATATTATATTTTTTAAATTTATTCCATTAGTATTTTCGAATACAGCATTTCTTATGTAATTTATCTTATTTTTTGAAATGTTTTACTTTTATTTAGTTATAGTTTTATGAAACTCAAATTATCCACTCATGTAAACTTAACATCACTTTGATTTAGTCATATTTTATTGTCGCTATTTATAAACTTTTTTAATATTAATACATATTTACTCTTATTTGTCATTAAAATTTACAGTAATTCCAAGCTAAGTCTGACCAAGATAAAATAAATATTATTGAACTCATCTACAAGATATCTATTTATTAATATACATTTTTAAATTTTAAAATATTTTATTTTCTAAGATTTTTGTTTGCTTTTTATTATATTTTGATTTGTATCATATTTGGATTTCTTGAAAAGTTCCAATTTTATTTGGTTATATTTCTATGAAACTCAAACAATCCACTCATGTGAACTTAACATCACTTTGATTTGATCATATTTTATTATTCCTATTTATAAACTTTTTAGCATTAATACTTATTTACACTTATTTGTCTTTACAAGTTACAGTAATTCCAAGCTAAGTCTGACCAAGATAAAATAAGTACTATTGAACTCATCTACACGAGATCTATTTTATTAAATATAAATTTTTGAATTTTAAAATATTTTATTTTCTATTTTTTGTTTGCTTTTAAAGATATTTGGATTTGTATAATTGAACACAACTTTCTCGTAAAATTTATCTCATTTCTACAAATGTTTCACATTGATTTGGCTATATTGTTACACAACTCGAAATTTTTTATTGAATATTAAAATAATAAAAAATTATTATTTTTGATTATTTATATTTATAATTGGTAGTAATACTAAAAAAGGCTTGATTAATATTAAAAAAACCTTGTTAGTCTCATCTCAATTAGCTCTCTTTAATTAAATATTTTGTTTTTATATTTTTAAATATTTTTTCTAAGATTTTGCATGTTTTAAAAGATTTTTGATTTATACGTAACTTGATAAGAGAGGATACCATACCTTATAACCTTAGTATCTTAAAAATGTAATTTTCCTATACAATTATCTTATTTCTTCAAATTTTTTGTTTTGATTTAGTTATACTACTATATAACCTTAAGTCACCTCTCCTATGAGGATTACATGACTTTGATTTAGTTAGATTATGTTAGTTTTATTTATCACTTTTCTAATTTAATATATGTTTTCTTAATATTGAAAAGTTTTATTATTATTATTATTTATTATTTTCTTCTTTTATAGCAAAAGTCATTGGAGTCATTTAAACAAGCTTTACCCAATTAAAATTTCATTTATGTGTTTTTGAATCATTTATTTTTAATAGCTTTGCATTTTATGAAACATTTTTATTCATATCTTATTTGATGATCACAGATGTTACATTATCTCCTTAGGGCTTTTGAATGTAACTTTCTTATATATTCAAGTTTTTTTCTTTATTTTGTTATGTTAATATAAAACTATAAACTTCTTTTGTCTGAAGTCTATCTTGCATAGATTCGGTTATATTACATTGTTTCATTTTACCTCATCTTAGCTTAATATATATTTATTTAAAATTTAAATAATATTTTGTAAATATATATGCTTATTTTTCTTGAAAATTCGCAATAATCCTATACAATGCATGATCAAAATATAACAAATACCATTAGACTCATCTAAAAGAGCTATTTTCATTTTAATATTTATTTTTATATTTTCAAATGCTTCATTTTTTCTTGGCTTTTTTAATTGCTTACGAGACATTTTGATTTATATCTTATTTGATGAACCATGATGTTACACTCCATTTCATATGATTTGGTTAAATTATATTTTTTTAATTTATTGTATTTTAGATTTACTAAATGTTGAAGAATTAATTTATTATTTTTTTTAGTTATTTAAATTATTATTTTTGAAGTAATTCAAAATAGGGAAAGATTGAGATAGAACAAGCTTGGTTACACTCGTCCCGATAAGTTTTGTCTAATTAAATATCTATTTTTTAACTGTTCGAAATTATTTTATTTTTATTAGTTTTTTAACTTACTTTATTTAATTTTGTTGTATTATATTTTTAATTTATATTAATTTAGATTTATTACATATTTATTAAATTTTAAAATATTAATTTATTTAGAGAATTAATGATGTAAGGATTTTTGTAAACAAAAAATTGTAAAGTATTAAATTTTTTTGAGTAACCTGAATTTCTCTGATTTTGGTTTAATTTAAACACTGATATGTAGTTGGTTTATCTCTACTAGCTTTAGCAAAAAGAAAATGATTAGTGGAAGCCCGATCGTGGATTGTGGGTGGATGTAGGCACAGGTTTTTGTTGAAGCACCTAAAAAATCTTGTGTGTACTTTTTTTATTATTGAGAAATTTCATTTCATCAATAAAAAAATTTTAAGTTGGAAAAGTTTTTCTATTAATTTTGAGAAAAGAAAATTTTCTTAAATAAACAATTCACTAATCCCCTCTTATTCGTTATGCCTCAAATGTTTTACAAAAATTAGACATCAACTTGGTTTTTTTGGACATGTTAATTGCCTATTGTAATATGTTTATTATGTTGTTTCATATATTTGGCTTCACATAAAATTGATTTCGAAGGTTAGGCATATTTTTCATTTGTTTTGGATATGTGAGCATACCAAATGTTTTGGAACATTATGTATTTATTTAATTTTTCTTAAAAAGTACATTTCAAAATTAAAGCATTAGGAAAAAATTAAAAAAATAGAGGATGCGACACCTGATCCCAAGAAAGGGAAGCCAGTCACCACAACTATGCTCCAATCTTATGCTAATCAAGCCACATGATTACATTTTTGTACATGTGTTCCAAAGAGACAAAGATGACTGATAATGAAACAATTGATAACATTGGGATTAATAATTGGATTCAATTATTAGACAAGTTAACTAAGCTATTTAATGAAGTAACCAAAAGCATCCAGCATCCTCAAGAAGTTGGTTATAAAGGGACATATATTTGGCACTTACAAGGATAACATACTTGATTGTCAAGACAACCTAAACTAGTTTGGATAAAGGATTACAAAAATCTCTTCCATAATCATTACTATAAAATAATAGTTTTATTTTCCTAAAGAAAATACTTATAATATTATCCAAATTATCCATTTAGGTGCAAGGTCTTAAACTAATACCTAAGCTACCAGACACAAAGTACTAATCACACTAAATATGTGATAAGCCACTGTCCAATAAATATCTTGAACACTCAACACATTCCAATGGAACTATATATTCATATAACAAGAGGATAATGCTTCAGGAAAGATGAAGTTCTTTGTGCTTAAGACAATCCCACAAGAGGGGTATGAATTGTGGCAAATAAAATTTTCTTTCGATTTTCGGTTTCAACTAAAACTTAAATCTTTTAAGCAAGAATAAGAAAGAATACTATAGAAGATTTTTAAGGTTGTTCGACTCAAAATCAAGCCTACATCCACCCCAATCGGTGTAGGGAAAAGAACACTAAAAATCACTAAATTACAAGCTAGGTTTTTCGTATGGTTAACCTCAAACCTACGTGGCATTTCACCTACGGCTAATCCAGAACCTACATGAGTTTTTCCAGGCTCAACTCAAACCCCCAGATTTGCATAATTGTCGAGATGCCCTTACCCCAAAGAAAGAAATACAAAAAATTGGCAAAACTTAAGATAATTTTAAGAGAAATATGAGGCATACACAATACCGAAAAGAAGGAGGAATAGAGATTGAAAAATAGTTGCAGCAAAAACCTCCAATTTTGGGTTCCTTCTTGCAGTTTTCACTTTGTGACTTTGGAAGCATCGTATGCACTTCGAATTGCTTGATATTTTTATTTGAAAGCTTGGAAATCTTAGTAATGTTAACATCTAGGAGTTCTTCATCATTTCTTATTTATAGAGCTTAATTTGAGCTCTAAATCCACTCTAACCAGTTCTAAAATGAACTAGCCATTTGGGTAATGGACACAAAGCAGTCATCGTTCGATTTGGTGCCTGAAATGGACGTTTCTGATGGAATCTCAAATTTATCTTTTGAGATTAATCCTGGTCGTTTGATCCAGGCAGCATTGATCTGGGTCATTGGATCGCACATTGGTTGCCCTGCATGTATTAAAATAATGTGTCGAATTTCCAATTGTCTTTGCCATTGCTCTCTATAACACTTTCCAAATGTCTTTGACATTGCTCTCTATAACACTTTCGGTTCATTTGTCTCTTGTTTTGTTCAGTAGCTATGGGTCGATTTCTCACTTGTTCCATTCAACAGCTCTTCCTGCGGCCTTTGGGCTTCGCTCACCCTTTTTTCGGTCTATCAAATAATTTTTACTTTATTTTATTTTTTAAATCCTTAAAGCCTGGATGGACCAGCCATCGTGTCGGGTCTACCTGCGCAACACTTCAGTGAATATTCCCGAGACTAATGTGGTTTTATAGTATTTTGTAAGAATTGTTGTGTCAAAATTTTGAATATAAGTATACCAAAATAATTTTATATTATAATAGTATTACAAGTGTCCTAAATGACTTGGAAAGAAATTCAGAAAAATTGTTCTGAAATAATTTTAAAAATAAAATACTGATGTCTATACTTTTCATCAATAATGCTTGACCCAAAAATAAAAATCAAAATGGTATGATCCCTAAGTAATGTCTAAAATTCCTAATTGTCCCCTCAATGTTTGAAATTGCTCTGATGGTAAGGGTTTGGTAAAAATGTTAACCAATTCAAGCTTAATGGGAACATACTCTAATTTTATTAATCTTTTGGCCACTTGGTCTCTAATAAAGTGATATCTAAAATCTATATGCATAGTCTTAGAATGATGAACTTGATTCCTTGTTAATGCTAATGTACTAGTGTATCAATTCTAATGGGTATATGTGTGACTTCTAAACCATAGTTTTGAAGTTGTTGTCTTATTTAAAATCCTAAGAAAAATAAATTTATCTCACCCATCATGCTCATTTCAAATTCTTTAGTCATAACAACTCCAAATTCTCTATATTTCTTTTTTTTGTACTACCAAAAATAATATCATCAACACAAAGCTAAAAAGTTAGTAAATCATCTCCTAATGATCAAATCCTTTGGATGTGAGGTTGCAAATTTCTATCCTCTATCTAACTTGTTTTTTTCTTTTTTTACTTCAAGGTTTTCTAATTTTTTCCATTCTTATTCAAACCTAAGTTCTTTACTAATTTTATTTCATCTTCTAAATACATCTCACTAACAAGTTGGATAGACTCATCAAACACAACATATATTGTTTCCTTTATCTTATGAGATTCTAGATTAAAGATTCTACATGCTTTTCTAACAAATGAATACCCAAGATTTGAATTTTTATTTTATTCATTGTTTTGACGGTATAAGGTGTAAAATCTAATTAGAAACATACCAATATATTAAATCTTTAATTTATGTTTTATAAATGTCTTAGACTTACCCTAGAATATCACAAAATATTTTGGAGACATTTTCTTCTAGTCTTCTAAGTTCTACTCCTAGGAAACAAAGAAAGCTTGAGCTGAGCACTAAATGGAGCTTTCATGTTCTCATTCTTAATGATCCGTCTAAAATTTTTTTTTGTGAATATATATTTTTTCTATAAAAGCAATCTTTCATAGGATGTCTAGGTTTTCAACAATAAAAACAAGCAATATTTGATGGCCTAGGCATGCTTATGTATTTAGGTTTTCCAAAATTGAAGACATGTGAAGAACAATAAGCATGTGAAGCATAAGAAGTCTGTGAAATTTTTCATACTCTAGCATGCTCAAAAAATCGTATTTTTTCTTTCAAAAGTAATATATCTTGCTTTAAAGAAGTATTCTCAATGATAAGGGAAGCCTTTTCGTCACATATATGTTGATTTTCTATTCCTTTCTTTTCATCTTCTTTTACAACAAAATCAAATAATTCAATTTTTTTTGTAAGCCTTTTTCAATCTTTTATGAGCACTCATTAAAGAAGTCAATGCATTCATAATTTCAATGTAATTACTTTCTAAAATATCTCTTGTCCAAGTGCTGAACTCATTTTCTTCTTCTCCTTCTTCACTTGAAGATATTGAAGATGTCTCATTTGCCATAAAACAAATCATCCCTTCTTCACTTCCACTTGTGCTTGAAACATCTGAATCTTTACAAGAACTCCATGTAGCTTGGAAAGCTTTCTTTTTCTTCAAGTTCTTCTTGTTCTTCTTTTCCTCTTTCATATGCTTGTCCAAGAGTTTTGGACATTCCGGTTTAATATGACCGGTTTAACCACACTCAAAACAAGTTGGTGGTCTCTTCCTCTCCTTGTTGCTAATCTTATTCCATTTCCTATTAAGAAAACATTTTGCCAAATTTTTTGCTAAACCATTAACATGGAAACTTACCTCATTCACCAAATCCATGGAAGAGGTAGAAGTATAATTCAAATCACATTTGGTGGCTTTGAAGGCCATGGGTTCTTCCTTCTTCCTTTCATGCTTTAACATTCTTGTAAAAGCCTCTTCCAAAAGTCTCCTAGTCATCTCTATTTTGGCAGTGAGAAGTTCCCAAAGGAGTTCATCAATGAAAGTTTGTTGACATCATTAGTCGTTTTAATAGCCATTGCAAGGTGATCATATTCCTTTGGAAGGATTCTCAAAATTTTCCTTACTAGGTCACCATTTGAGAATGAACTTTGGCATTCCAAGATTTATCAAAAATTTGTTACATCATTAAATCATAAAAAAATTGTTTTAATACTCTCACCAGGATTCATTCTAAAAAGCTCATAGTCATGGGTGAGGATGTTGATCTTCGTCTCTTTCACTTGTGAGGTGCCCTCATAAGTTACTTAGAGTTTTTTCCACACCTCAAATACCATATGCAAATTTATAATTTATGTAAATTCACTAGGAGAAATTCCATAATGAAGATAGTTCAAGGCCATAGCATTCAATTGAGCCAATGTTTTATGCTCAACATTAAGCTCACTAAAGGGCTTGACTTCATTAGTAAAAATGTTTCTTGGAAGTTCACAAGACTTAGTCATAACTTATCACA
Source organism: Vanilla planifolia (assembly GCA_023846275.1). NCBI lineage: Eukaryota > Viridiplantae > Streptophyta > Magnoliopsida > Asparagales > Orchidaceae > Vanilla > Vanilla planifolia. The sequence continues at coordinate 722,315 of JAIUJO010000128.1, read as the reverse complement.
ATTCTTAATCGATAGATTGAATAAAAATTCCAAAATGATTTTTCCAATAAAAGTAAAATTCTCCTCTAAACAAGGGAGGCCAAATTGAAGAAAAACCTTCACACAAGGTTGCACCCATATCAACCAAAGAGGAAGCCATAAAATAAAAAATCACAAAACCACAAAGAATGTGAGAGAGCCTTCACTTAGCACAAGTAGATCGCCTGCACGATGCTACTCACATAATTTGGGATTGTTGTCGCTGATACCAATTGATGTTATTTGTCCTTAAGACAATCCCACAAGAGGGTGGTAGAATTGTGGTAAATAAAATTTTCTTTTGATTTTTGGTTTAAATTAAAACTTAAATCTTTTAAGAAAGAATAAGATAAAATATTATACAAAAGAATTTTAAGGTGGCTCGACTCAAAATCGATCCTATATCCACCCCCAACCAGCGCTGGGAAAAGAACAATAAAATCACCAAATTACAAGCGAGGTTTTTTGCACGGTTTTTTGTGAGAATTTTTGTATCAAAATTTTCAATATAAGTATACTAAAATAAATTTATATTATGATAGTAGTACAAGTGTCCTAAATGACTATGAAGAGAAATTAATGAAAAATTATTCCTAAAAATTTTAAAAAATGAAGTATCGATGTCTATATTTTTCATAAATAATGCATGGCCCAAAAAAAATTGAAAAATTATTAAAATTACAAAATTTTCAAATATTAATACTACTAGTGTGCCACATCATCTCAAAATTTGGACATATCAAATTCCAGAAAAATAAAGAGATATTCAAGTATAAATATTTTGGTGTATGTCTTCAATTTCCTTGAAGCTTGCCATCACTCCAAGAGTCTTCAAGACAGCTATTTTAGACATTTAAAGTTCATGGCTTGACTTAATTGAATATTAACAATTTTACTTAAAACAAGCCCATATGAGATATAAACATTTATGCTTGACTCATGAAATAGAATGGTGTAACAAAAAACACAATATTATTTATTTTTAATTTTAGTTAATCTAAACATTTTTTAAATATCATGCCATAACTTAAAATATAATATATATATTATATTTCTAATATAAACCAGTTCTAATGCTATCTATATGATTTAATATATGTACCTTATCATAAAATAAGCATATAAAAGATCCACAAAAATTTAAAAACTATGAGCTAATGTAATACAAATACTTATCAAGATAACTATGTCATATATCAAAATACACTATATAAAAAGGATTATAAGATATCTTAATTTAAGAATAAATTATCTATTAATTTAATATTACATTTATATTACCATTATCAAACTTTTATACCTAAATTTAGGGTGACGATTCTTAATCCACTTACCTTTTCTTTTAGTTTTTTTTACAAAGTGAAAGATGCGTGCATGTGTTGCTATATAATCTTTAATAATGAAATTATCTAAAATTCCTTAAGATTATATAACCCAAACTATTCTCTCTACATTCTCTTCTACTACAAAAACATCAACTATATGATTCCCGTATCGTGTTATACAATTTGCATCTCACTAAATCATTGTTATTAATTCTTCACTTATTGTATTATATGACCTCTCCATCAAACAGTCTGATTCCTTCAACTCCCTATATATGGTTATCAAAATCCCATCTTACTCTTTGACCTATATCTAATCATATTGTAAGAGAAGCTTATGGTATAGTATGATCGCTCCAACTATGATATTATGAGATTGTTGGACCACACAATAACCTTTCTTCTTGAACCAACTTAACTCTAATTGTATTATCTATTCTCTTAATTGTATGAGATGTTTACTAACTCTTTAAACAAATTATCGATAATCATATTGTATATTGAGTCTAATCATATCGTAGACTCACCTCCAAATAAAATCATAAGGCCTAAATTCAATTATAGTTTACTATAAGACAACTCTAAACCCCCATAATTAATAATCATAGCATTCTTAGCTTGTACAATAAAATAAAACCTCTAATCCTTTATAAAAATGATTAAATTCAATAAAAAATATCATTTCAACCTTTTTTTTTTATTTTCACTCATTGTAGTAGCTTTCTAGTACGTTCTTCCCCCTCTTGATTCTTATAGTAATAGTAAGTCTCCTTTTTGTCTTTCTTGCTACTCTCCTTAAGACGAACACAATTTTTTCTTCTCTTTCTGGTTGTTCTCTTGAATTGAGATTTTCTTCTTCCCTCTTCTCTTTATTTGCTCTTTTCTCCTTCTCTTCCACCATTTTTCTTTCATTTGTTACATCTCTAAACTACCTAAAACTTTCAGTAATAACTTATTTAAAACTAATCTTATTAAAGATAATTGGTTGAAATTAAAAAGTATCATTTGCCATTTCTTTTTGCCAAATTTTGTGATAAACCATTAACATGAGAACTTACCACATCCTCCAAATTTGTGGAAGAGGTAGAAGTGGAATCCAAATCACACGTGGTGGCTTTGAAGGCCATGGGTTCTTCCTTCTTCCTTTCATGCTTTAACTTGCTTGTAGAAGCCTTTACCGTAAGACTCCTAGTCATCTCTATTTTTGCTGAGACATGTTCCCCAAGGAGTTCATCCAATGAAAGTTTGTTTACATCTTTAGCCGCTTTAATAGCTATTGCAAGAAGATCATATTCCTTTTGAAGGATTCTCAAAATTTTCCTTACTAGGTCACCATTTTAGAATGCCCTTCGGCATTCGAAGATTTATTAAGCCATTTCTTACATCATTAAATATTAAAAACATACTTTTAAAACTCTTACCAGGATTCACTTTAAAAAGCTCATAGTTATGGTTGAGGATGATGATCTTCGTCTCTTTCACTTTTCAGGTGCCCTCATAAGTTACTTCGAGTTTTTTCCACACCTCAATTGTCGTATGCAAATTTATGATTTGTATAAATTCACTAGGATAAATTCCATAATGAAGATAGTTAAAGGCCTTAGCATTCAATAGGGCCAATGTTTTATGCTCAACATTAAGTTCACTAAAGGGCTTGAATTTATTAGTAAAAGAATTTCTAGGAAGTTTACAACGCTTAGACATAAGTTTCCATAATTCAAAATTGATAGATTAAATAAAAATTCTAAAATGGTTTTTCAAATATAAATAAAATTCACCAATAAACAAGGGAAGCCAAATTAATGGAAAGCCTTCACATAATGTTGCACCCATATCAACCAAAGAGGAAGCCATAAAACAAAAAATCACAAAACCACAAAGAATGTGAGAAAGCCTTCACTTTGGACAAGTGGATCTCCCACATGATGTTAGTCACTTAATTTTTGATTCGGCTCTCTGATACTAGTTGAAGTTCTTTATGCTTAAGACAATCCCACAAGAGGTGGGTGAATTGTAGCAAATAAAATTTTCTTTCAATTTTTGGTTTCAATTAAAACTTAAATCGTTTAAGAATGAATAGTACACAAAAGATTTTTAAGGTGGTTCAATTCAAAATCAAGCCTACATCTACCTCCAATCGGTATTAGGAATAGTACACCAAAATCTCCAAATTACAACAGAGGATTTTCGTATGGTTCACCTCAAACCTACTTGGGATTTTACATACGGTTAATCCCGAACCCACTTGAGTTTTTTTGGGCCCAACTCAAACACCAAGCTTTTGCACAATTGCTGGGATGCCCTTGCCCGAAAGAAAGAAACACAAAAATTGGAAAAACTTTAATACAATTAATGAGAAATATGAGGCACACATAATACCAAAAAGAGGGTGGAATAGAGATTGAAAAATAGTTGAAGCAAAAACATCCAATTTTAGGTTCCTTCTTGCAGCTTTCCCTTTAAGACTTTAGAAGCACCGTATGCACTTAGAATTGATTGATATTATGATTTGACAAATTTGAAATCTTAGCAATGGTAACCTCTAGGAATTCTTCATTGTTCCCTATTTATAGAGCTTAATTTGAGCTATAAATCCACTCCCAATGGTTCTAAAATGAACTAGTCGTTTGGGTAACTGAAACAAAGTAGTCATCATTAGATTTGGAGCTTCAAATGGACGTTTCTGATTGAATCTTTTATTTATTGTTCCAGATCAATCCTGACCGTTGTATCTAGGTGGCCTTTATTTGGGCCATTGGAAGCGCGTTGGTTATCCTATAAATATTAAAAATATTTGTCTAGAAATAACCTAAAATAGAAACTTACTATAGTGGTTCTGCATCCTTTTGTAGATCTTGCTTGGCGTTTTAGTCATTTATCATGCACAATTTACCGTGATTAATCTAATTCATTTCATCGCGCCTGCACTTCTGCCCTCTTTGACAATATAATGGAAGTTTAGTCCCACATCGTCAAAATGTCTCTGCAATGGCTCTCTATAACATTTTTGGTTCTTTTGTCTCTCGAGAAGTTTGGGGTTGGCTCCCCCCTTCCTCGACCAAGATTTAATCACTTAGTCCTGGTTGGCTTGGTCATGTGCTTGCTTTAGTCAGCTTTCTCTACAGGCTGTGTTTGCACTTGTTCCGTTCAGTAGCTGTGACTAATTTCTCACTTGTTTCGTTGAACAGCACTTCCTGCGGCCTTTAGGCTTTGCTCGCCCCTTCCTGGTCTATCAAATAATTTTTACTTTATTTTTATTTTTAAATACTTAAAGCCTGGATGGACCAGCCATTAGGTTGGGTCAACCTGCCCAACGCTACTATGAAAATTCTCGAGACTAAAGTGGCTTTATAGTGTTTTGTGAGAATTTTGTACCAAAATTTTGAGTATAAGTATCACAAAATAAGTTTATATTATGGTAGTATTACAAGTGTCTTAAATGACTATGAAAAGAAATTCATGAAAATTTGTTCCTAAATAATTTTGAAAAACCAAATACTAATGTCTATACTTTTCTTCAATAATGCTTTGCCCAAAAATAAAAATTCAAAAATTATTAAACTTATAACATTTTCAAATATTAATACTACTAGTGTGCCACATCATCATAAAATTTGGACAAATCAAATTAAAGAAAAATAAAGAGATTCAAGTATAAAGATTTTAGTGCATGCCTTCAATTTCCTTGAAGCATGCCATCACTCTAAGAGTCTTGAAGACCACTATTTTACATATTTAAAGTTCATGGCTTGACTTAATTGAATGTTAACAATTTGACTTAAAGCAAGCTCATATGAGATATAAACATTTATGCTTGACTCGTCAAACACAATGGTGTAACAATCTCCCCAATTTGATGATGACAAGACGTAAATGTTTTAAATACGAAAAATGTGACAAAGAAAATAGAAATAAATTCTTAAGGAAGAAATTAATAATTGACATGCTCCCCCTAACTCTTAATTATTCTCCCTCTTTGACACCATCAAAAGGGAGTGAACCCTAAGCAATCTCTAAATTCTTAATTGTTCCCTCAATGTTTGAAATTGCTCCAATGGTAAGGGTTTGGTAAAAATTTGAACCAATTCAAGCTTAATGGGAACATAATCTAACTCTACTAATTTTTTGGCCACTTGGTCTCTAATAAAGTGATATCTAACATCTATGTGGTTAGTCCCAGAATGATGAACTTGATTCTTGGCTAATGTGTACTAATGTTATCAATTCTAATAAGTATATGTGTGACTTCTAAACCATAGTCTTGAAGTTGTTGTCTTATTTGAAATTCTAAGAAAAATAAATTTTGCTCACCCATCATGCTCATTTCAAATTCTTTAGTCATAAGATTTCCAAATTCTCTAAATTTGTTTTTTTTGTACTACCAAAAATAATATCACCAACATAAATCTATATGATTAGTAAATCATCTCCTAATGATCAAATCTTTTGGATGTGAGGTTGTACATTTCCATCCTCTATGTAACTTGTTTTTTTCTCTCTCTACTTCAACATTTTCTAATTTTTCTTCATTCTTATTCAAATCTAAGTTCTTTACAAATTTTATTTCATCTTCTAAATACTTCTCAATAACTTGTTGGATAGAGTCATCAAACAAAAACATATATTGTTTCCTCTATCTTATGAGATTCTAGATTAAAGATTCTATATGCTTTTCTAATAAATGAATACCCAAGATGTGGATTTTTATTTTCTTCTTTTTTTTTACTGTATAAGGTGTAAAATCTAAACTAGAAACATACCACTAAATTAAATCATCAATTTAAGTTTTATAAATGTCCTAGACCTATCCTAGAATGTCTCCAAATATTTTGGAGACATTTTCTTCTGGTCTTCAAGGTTTTACTCATAAGAACTCAAGAAAGCTTGGATTGAGTACTAAATGGTGCTTGCATGTTCTAATTCTGAAAAATCCATCTAAAATTTTGTTTTTGTGAATATATATTTCTTCTAAAAAGCAATCTTTCATAGTATGTTCAGGTTTACAACAATAAAAACAAATAATATTTGATGGCCTAGGCATGCTTATGTATTTAGGTTGTTTAAAATTGAAGACATGTGAAGAAAAATAAGTGTGTGAAGCATAAGAAGTATGTGATGTTTTTCTAGCTCTATCATGCTAAAAAATAGTATTTTTCTTTCAAAAGTAAAATATCATGTTTTGAAAAAGTATTCTCAATGATAAGGGAAGCATTTTTGTCACATATATGTTGAATTTCTATTCTTTTCTTTTCAACTTCTTTTATAACAAAATCAAATAATTAAAAATTTTCTTTACAAGCCTTTTTCAATTTTTTATGAGCACTCATTAAAGAAGTCAATGCATTCATAATTTCAATATAATTACTTTCTAAAATATCTCTTGTCCAAGTGCTTATCTTATTTTCTTCTTCTTCTTCACTTGAAGATATTGAAGATGCCTCATTTGCCATAAAACCAATCATCCCTTCTTCTCTTCTACTTGAGCTTGAAACATTTGAATCTTCGAAAGCACTCCATGTAGCTTGGAAAGCTTTCTTTTTCTTCAAGTTTTCTTCTTCTTCTTTTCCTCTTTCATATGCTTTGCCAAGAGTTTTGGATATTCTAGTTTAATATGACCAGTTTGACCACACTAAAAATAAGTTTGTGGCCTCTTCCTATCCTTGTTGCTTATCTTCTTCCATTTTCTATTAAAAAAAATTTTTGCCAAATTTTTTGCTAAACCATTAACATGAAAACTTGCCTCATCCTGCAAATCCACAGAAGAGGTAGAAGTGGAATCCGAATCACATTTGGTGGCTTTGAAGGCCATGGGTTCTTCCTTCTACCTTTCATGCTTTAACTTGCTTGTAGAAGCCGCTTCTGCAAGTCTCCTAGTCATCTCTATTTAGCCGCTTTAATAGACGTTGTAAGGGGATTATACTCCTTTCCAAGGATTCTCAAAATTTTCCTTACTAGGCCACCATTTGAGAATGCCCTTCGACATTTCAAGATTTATCAAGCCATTTGTTATGTCATTAAATCTTAAAAACATACTTTTAATACTCTTACCAGGATTCATTCTAAAATGCTCATAGTCATGGGTAAGGATGTTGAACTTCGACTCTTTCCCTTGTGAAGTGCCCTCAAAAATTACTTCGAGTTTTTTCCACACCTCAAATATCGCATGCAAATTTATAATTTGTGTAAATTCACTTAGAGAAATTCCACAATGAAGATAGTTCAAGGCCCTAGCATTCAATTGAGCCAATCTTTTTTGCTTGACATTAAGCTCACGAAAAGGGCTTGACTTCATTATTAAAAGAATTTCTATGAAGTTCACAATGCTTAGTCATAACTTCCCATAATTCTAAATCGATATATTGATTAAAAATTCAAAAATAGTTTTTCCAATAAAAGTAAAATTCTCCGTTAAACAAAGGAGGTCGAATTAAAAAAAAGCCTTCACACAAGGTTGCACCCATATCAACCAAAGAGAAAGTCATAGAACCAAAAATCACAAAACCACAAACAATGTTAGAAAGCCTTAACTTAGCACAAGTGGACCTCAGACGTGATGTTACTTATGTAATTTGGGATTCCTCTCTCTGATACTAGTTGAAGTTCTTTGTGCTTAAGACAATCCCACAAGAGGGGATGAATTGTGGTAAATAAAATTTTCATTCGATTTTTTGTTTCAATTAAAACTTAAATCTTTTAAGCAAGAATAAGAAAGAATAGTATACAAATGGTTTTTAAGGTGGTTCAACTCAAAATCGAGCTTGCTTCCACCCCCAACTGGTGTTGGAAAAGAATACTAAAATCACCAAATTATAAGCGAGGTTTTTCGTACGATTCACCTCAAACCTACTTGGGATTTTACCTACGGCTAGTCCCAAACCTGCTTGAGTTTTTCCAGGCTCAACTCAAATTCGAGGCTTTTGCAAAATTACCAAGATGCCATTACCCCAAAGAAAGAAATACAAAAAATTTTCAAAACTTAAGAAAATTTTAAGAGAAATATGTGGTACACAATACTAAAAAGGGGGAGGAATAGAGATTGAAAAGTAGTTGAAGCAAAAAACCTCTAATTTTGGGTTCCTTCTTGCAGCTTTCACTTTGTGACTTTGGATGTATCGTATGCACTTAGAATTGCTCAATATTATGATTTTAAAGCTTTGACATCTGAATAATGGTAACCTCTAGGAGTTCTTCATCATTACCTATTTATAGAGCTTAATTTGAGCTCAAAATCCACTCCCAACGATTCTGAAATAAACTAGCCGTTTGGGTAACAGACACAAAGCAATCACCATTAGATTTGGAGCCTGAAATGAACATTTCTCATTGAATCTCGAATTTACCATTGGAGATCAATCCTGGCCATTAGATCTAGCGAGCCTTGATCATGGCCATTGGATGGCAAATTGGTTGTCCTACATGTATTTAAATAATTTGTCCAGAAATCAACTAAAGTAGAAATTTACTGCAGTGGTTTCGTAATCCTCTTAGAGATCTGGCTCAGTTCCAAATCTCCTGCTTGGCGTTTTACTCATTTATCATGCAGTAATTTACCTTGATTAATCTAAGTCGTTCAATCTCGCCTGCCCTTTTGCCTTCTTTGAGAATCGAATGAAAGTTTAGTCCAACAACGTCCAAATGTCTTTGCCATTGCTCTCTATAACACTTTCGGTTCAATAGTCTGTCGAGCCATTTGGAGTTGGCTCCCCCCCTTCCTCGACGAAGATTTCCTCATTTGGTCCTGGTTGGCTTGATTTTGTGCTAGCTCTGGTCAGCTTTCTCTGTGGATTGAGTTCGCACTTTTTCAATTCAGTAGCTACGGGCTGATTTCTCACTTATTTCTTTCAATAGCTCTGTCTGCGGCCTTTGGGCTTTGCTCGCCCTTTTCGGGTCTATCAAACAATTTTTACTTTATTTTTTTTTTTAAATCATTAAAGCCTGGATGGATCAGCCATCGAGTATCAGGTCGACGCGCCCAACGTTATAGTGAAAATTCTCGAGTCTAAAGTTGTTTTATTGTATTTTGCGAGAATTTTTGGGTCAATTTTTAATATAAGTATACTAAAATAAATTTATATTATGATAGTATTAAAGTGTCCTAAATGACTATGTAGAGAAATTCATGAAAAATTAATCCTAAAAATTTTAAAAAATCAAATACCAATGTCTATACTTTTCATCAATAATCCTTGGCCCAAAAATAAAAATTTAAAAATTATTAAACTTATAACATTTTCAAATATTAATACTACTAGTGTACCACATCATCTCAAAATTTAGACATATCAAATTCCAGAAAAATAAAGAGATATTCAAGTATAAAGATTTTGGTATATGTCTTCAATTTCTTTGAAGCTTGCCATCACTCCAAGAGTCTTTAAGATATCTATTTTAGACATTTAATGTTCATGGCTTGACTTAATTGAATATTAACAATTTCACTTAAAATAAGCCCACATGTGATATAAACATTTATGCTTGACTCATGAAATAGAAGGGTGTAACAAAAAACTCAACATTATTTATTTTTAATTTTAGTTATTCTAAAAATTTTTTAAATATCATGCCATAACTTAAAATTAAAATATATATATTATATATCTAATATAAACCAGTTCTCATGCTATGTATACGATTTAATATATGTACCTTATCATAAAATAAGCATATAAAAGATCCATAGAAATTTAAAAACTATGAGCCAATGTAACACAAATACTTCTTATCAAGATAACTATGTCATATATCAAATTACACAACATAAAATGACATATAAGATATCTTAATTTAAGAATAAATTAACTATTAATTTAATATTATATTTATATTACCATTATCAAACTTTTCTACCTAAATTCATGGTGAAGATTCTTAATCCACTTTTCTTTTCCTTTAGTTTTTCTTCAAACACATAGATGAATGCACATGAGTTACTATATAATCTTTAATAATGAAAATATTTGAAATTCTTTAAGATTATATATCCCAAAGCATTCTCTCTACTTTCTCCACTACAAAAACATCAGCTCTATGATTCCCACATAATGTTGTATAATTGGCATCTCATTAAATCATTGTTGTCAATTCTTCACTTATTGTATTATATGGCCTTTCCATCAAACAGTATGATTCCTTCAATTCCCCATATTTTATATGGTCATCAGAAGCCCATCTTACTCTTTGACCTTTACCTAATCATATTGTATGTGAATCCCATGGTACAATATGATCACTCGAACTATGATATGACGACATTGTTGGACCACACAATAAGCTTTCTTCTTGAACCAACTTAACTCTAATTGTACTATATATTCTCTTAATCATATGATATATTTTATATCTTCTTAAACAAATTATTGATAATCATATTGTATATTAAGTCTAATCATTTAGTAGACTCCCTCCAAACAAAACCATAAGGCTTAAATTCAACTATATTATACAAGAAGACAACTCCAAAACCCCCATAATTAATTATCATACCATTCTTGTACAATAAAATAAAACCTCTAATTCCTTTATAAAAATGAATAAAATCAATAAAAAAAATATAATTTCAACATTTTTTTGCCCTATTTTCACTCATTGTAGTAGCTTTCTAGTACGTTCTTTCCCTTCTTTATTCTTATAGTACTAGTAAGTCTCCTTTCTGTCTTCTTTGCTCCTCTCCTTATGACCAACACAATTTTGTTCTCTTTCTTGTTTTCCTCTTGAATTGAAACTTTCTTCTTCCCTCTTCTCTTTATTTTCTCTTTTTCTCCTTCTCTCCCTCCATTTTTCTTTCATTAGCTACATCTCTAAACTACTTAAAACTTTTAGTAATAACTTATTAACACTAATCTTGATAAAGATAATTGGCTTAAATTAAAAGGTATTGTTTGTCATTTTAATATTCATAATATATATGTATTATTCAAAAAACTGTAATTGTGTAGGTCATAAAACATTGTTAGCACACTACAATTATATTCTTTAAAGACAGTTCTTTTTAATTATATGCTTTAATAAAATTTTATTTTCATTTAAAAATATGACACACTTCTCAAAATAAAATTATTATTATTTTCTTTTAATTAATAAATTTATTATGTAAAAAAATAATTTTATTTTTATTTAAATTCTCATAATTACAATTATATCAAACAAATCTCAAGATTTGTAATATGTTATATAAAGAAAAATTTGAAGATATTATAATAACAAAATTCTATTTTTTATACATTGCTTTATGAAAGCATATATATTATCATGCATATCATGAAATATAAATATTATTAAACTATAAAATGATATACTAATAAAATAATAATCAACCTCTTAGAAAAATCATATTCTATGAAAGAGTAAAAAAATAATTAATAATATGCAAAAATATCTTAATTATGAAACATTTTATATATTAATTTAATATAGTGCATATATCATAATTATAAGTTTTGCTAATTAAATTTCTAATGAAAACAACTTTTTCAAATTATTTTTTTTTACAAATATAAACATGCATATTTATCACCAAAATTTTTTTAAATATATATATATATATATATATATATATATATATATATATATATATATATATATATAGACACACACACACACATACATACCACATTTCTTATGATTATTTCACTCAAATTATCATCATTATTTTCCCCCTACTATAGTATTAGCATGCCGTATTTTATACTTAATGTATTATATATTTTGTAACATTTTTTTAATAACATACCATACATTAAATTCATTACATTATACGTTTTATGTAAAACCACTCCACAGGTAATCCTATATTATTGCTGATTCGTTAACTTTTATAACCTAATGTACAATATGTTGAACATCTTGTATGGCATGCACAAATCAAGTATACTTTACAATAATACAAATGAAAAATATTTACCTCTACAACCTTAATGGCAATATGTTATGTAATTTCTAGATATCATTATAGAAGAATATTAAATAAGATGATATATTTGTAAATAATAGAATATTTAGATATTTTATAAAAATTTCATGTTGAAACTCATGGGGAATAAGATTTTCAAATTCTCAATAGTCTTTCATGGTATGTGTATGATAAAAAATGATTTTAACTGCCCTCATTTCTGATGCTTAATTTAATAGTGAGCTTTTAAGAGTTCAGCTCATCATGATCGTGTTGTCTTGGCTTATAAATAAGTCAAGTAGGCCTAATCCAAAGAGTTTTTCATATAAGGAAACTTAGAAGCAAAGTTTTGCCATAGAGTAGAGTTGCAAAGGTTTGAGTCATTGATGATGTAAGTTTTTTAGAATGACTGTAAGAAATATTGAAAGGCATCAAGGAAAGGATCTTAACTATCTAGCAGTCTCCCACACAAGAAAGGAATTGTTTAACCTTTGTGCGTCAATTATAAATCGAAGGTGTCCCCTAAACAAATATATATTTCGTGCTATTTTGACACGAGAAAGTTGATCCTGTTTTGGCTGTTGCTCCAAACTTGCTTGGGTTCCTTGTCAAATATATATTCACACTCGCCTGCTAGAAAATGGAAGAGGGAGATCGAAATGAATGGAGAAAGTCAAATTGTTTTTACTTTCTGCAATCAGTTGATCTCACAGAGGACACAATATTAATGGATATTCTGAGAAAATATAAGAAACTTTGGAGCAAGAGGGATGCACGTATTTTGATAATGGTAAGCCTCATGATACAAATTGTGCTCATCTTCCTTGGATGTTTGAGAAACAGCTCAGCATCGAGAGCTTGGATAACAATGGCTTTTTTGAGCAACTATCTTTTGGCCAACTAGGTTGCCAACTTTGTTCTTGGCCAGCTATGTAGCAGCATGGACGACCATAGCAAAACTCCATCCTCGCATTCTGGGTGCCTTTCCGTCATCTTCAACATGGTGGTCCAGACACCATCACTGCCTATTCCTTGGAGGACAATGAGCTGTGGGCTCGACACCTTCTTGCCCTCGCCTACGAGCTCATCGTTGTCGTCTATGTTCTGTTGCGGTCTCTTCCAAGTAACCTCCTGCTCACTCCCACCTACTCATATTCTTTGTCGCCATCGTCAAGTATGCAGAGCGGTCTTACTCGTGCTACAGAGCCAGCACTCATGGTTTCCGTAGCTTCGTAGTCATTTCAAGAAAGAAAAGTCAATTAAACCAGATTTCTTATAACCGTAAGACAATGGTAGCACGTGTGCAGGACCAAAATGAAAAAGACGAATTGAATGCTTTAAAAGGAGCTTTCGATATGTACTTGGTTTGCAAGCCTTTCTTCGTGGACAGTGTTCCACTTGTGGACGTATACAAGGTAATCAAAGACATGTTGAAGGAGATGACTATCAAGGAAATTTTCGGCCTCATAAGCATGGAACTCAACTATGCCTATGATGAGATGTACATGAAGGGCATCATTAATTGCTCACGTGTCGGCATCATCCTCAGCGTGATATGCTCTGCTGGTATCCTTCTCACTTTTTTATTGTTCGTTTTCTCCCCCAAACATGGCTTTGATGCTAGTGAGGTCACGATCACTTATGTCCTGCTTGGAGCTTCCATATGTCTTGATACCGGGACTTCTCTCATGTTCCTGTTTTTCGACTGGCCGGTGATCTTCCTTCTCGAATTTAAGAAACTAAGCAAGTGGGGTTTGCATTTTTCCCAGCTCTTTCTCAGAATAAAGAGAAGATTGTTGTGTGAAAGTAGATGGAGTCCTTCAAAGATGTTGCAACACAACTTGATCACCAACTACTTCAGCAATCCAGTAGTACAGCCAAAGGAACATGTATCTCCTGACAATTTGAAGAAGAGGAGGATAAACAAATGGGCACGTAGAATAGAATCCAAGCTTAGATGACCCATTAGACCATTTTAGAAAGCAACGGTATTGTTCACGAGCTAGACCAGTGGATTTTCATCCTAAACTTCGTATTCATAGAAGTCAGTAAAGGAAATCAACTTCTTCTAGAGCTCGTCATCGCACATGCTCATAAATGCTTACAAATATCATGGGGGCAATTCAACGATAAGGCAGGGCTCGCTGCACTCGGACAAGTCAATACCCCAGTATAGGTTGTCCCTGCATTCCTTAATTTGACGGAAGGCTTGTCAGCGATCAGCAAGTTCTTGTGTAGCACATTGCGACACAGATATGCTACCACAAGAAGCCCCAGGAGCTGCACTTATTGCATTATCCTCATGAAACACAACCACTTTCCAAGGAATTAAGAGCACAAAGGAGCGCTTGGCGTGGGATGTAGGCATGCCAGTGCTTGTCCAACTAATGTTGTATCCGGTGTTGATGCGACCATACATAATGGCAACCATGGGAGGAGCGAGCTCACTGATTTATTGGCACGCTTGTTATTATATGGTACAGTTCCTCAAACGACATGAAGAGGATTTGACGTTGACTGTGAACAGCGATGATGAGGTTGAGGGGAAGGCGTGCAGGCTGATGCTGACCGAAACTATAGATTGGATCACGTATCCATCTCTATTTCAGATAGAGCGAGTGCTAGCGCACCTCATTCTTATGCTTGGGGAAGACAAAGGTGGTAGGTGATCACACCGGCATGGGTGGAGCTTTTGATGCCAGGAGCAAAGAATACTCCAGTGATCATGCACAACAGGGGAGACAACATTCTAACTTTTGTTTTGATAGTTGTGAAGCATCTGGGAATGGTGGATTCTTTGTATATTGGGGGATACATGACGGGTGGTGCACTGGACACAACCAAAAAGCTACCATCCTTCATTAAACTATATTTAAGAAATCATCCGCTTTGGTGACGACTGTTTAGCAAGTGTGAATAATATATCCATAGATTCAACTTCGATAAAATCACAAATTCTCCTTCATCTGGTATACCAAAATTGGTCCTCAAAGAAATATTGAAGATAATGACACTCCAAAATAAACAGTCATTCAAAGCATAGTTTTTGTACATTTGCTCATTGAGAAACATGAAAGAAAGAAAAAATAATTTATTGAAAAAAATAATATATGGATGTTTTTTCATAAAGAATAATATAATCACTTAGAATTATTTTATGATAATAAATTAATAATATCAGTGACAAAAAAAATCTTATATTTCATAACATAAAATTATGTTTTTTTTTTGCTTTTTATATTCAAGTTGTTGCCTTTGCCGCTTTTTTTCCTGACGAGAACGAGCTGCTCTTGCACTTTTGGTAGCCAACGGCATCGCCTTCGAGTGTTGCTTCTGCCTGTTTGTTAGCCCACCAGTCTGGTTAAACAATAATAACAACTTATCTCAAGCTGACCCAATAAAGCATAAGCCTTGAAATAACAAAATCACGTAACAAAACAAAAAAACAAGATGCTCTTGCAATTAAAAAATGGAAAATGTAACTATGACATACCTTTTTTTGTTTCATGACAGTTTTAGCCTCGTACTTTTCTCTACCCACTCTGCCTGCTCATACGAGAGCTACTCTCTCTTGCTTGTTGAGCTTTCTCCTGACGTGCGCCTAAACACAACACATTATTATCATTTGTTAACCAATGAAGTTTAGTAAATTGCTTTTAAAATCCCCAAACCAACTTGGATGGGTAAAAACGTCACTATATGCACTCAACTAAGAAGTAAAATAAACTTGAATACATTAAAGAGGTTCTGATTGTTCTTATTCCTGCCATTTGAATGAGATCGCTCCCAAAGAATGGTTGGTGAGAAACATCAAAGAAAGAAACCATGTTATAAGACATTAAAAGAAGGAACCTATGAACTACTTGTGTAGCATTGAGCACAGATTTCTTCGTGCATAAGAAAATAAAATTGCTTACACAGCTCAGTAATAATGCTTCCATTAGCTAATTTCTAGATTGAATATAACTATGACGCTTTTGCTGGATGAAATAAAACTCCATTTGCATCTAATTACTTGTGCTAGAAATTACTATCTATTGCCAAATTTAGCTTCAAATAATGCATGGTCAAAGTATAAAACATGACTCAATCCCCCTAACAATGAAATGAAGTTATATCCTATGAAGAATTATGTGTCCAATAAAACCATGTCATCGATATTTCATCTTCTAAATACTAAGTTGATTGATACACCTGTAGGACTAATTATGTGGCTTCACTTATCCAGACAAGATCAACATTAACAACATCAGGCCATTAAATGCAACGATGTTAGAGAATTACCTCATGTTTAACAGGGTTCAAACGTTTTGCACTTAGCTGCTAAGAAGATGGAATTTTCAGAAGTTGTTGCTTTATAGCCTTCATCCTTTCTTAATAGACCATGTTGAGACAAGGACTTCTTTTCCTCTTTATTTGCATAATAAACATTTGAATATGATTTCTCAAGTTAAACTTCTAGTCAAGACATGAAGACCTTGCATATAACTTATGCTCATTTATTTGATAACAACGGAGACTGTCTTCAATTTAAAAGCTTGGGCAAGAACATCTGCATGAACAAGGTAATCTTTGTAGAAGCCATGTTATCAATAAATACAAGATAATTGATGAGCTGCAAAGAATATTGAATATAGAAGATAAAAGATGAAGTCTACCTTCAGTTCTTTGATACGTTGGAAGTCTTCATTAGAAACAACACAATCAACTTCATCAGTTGAAACTTCAATAGCCTTGACTATTGCAAGTCTTTTAAGAGAACGTGGACTTGCATCAACAGCATTCAGACAATCAACAAAATTTCCTAGCTTCTTCTTTCTATTTGACGGATCTTTGCCATCGTCAGCATCTTCGTCTTGGCCATAAATACGTATGGCTTGCACTTCTATTTCTTCATTCAATTCTTCAGTGTCACAAACATTAGCCAATTCCCCATCATCTAAACCTTCTTCATCACTACCATTCCTGTAGGAATCATCTTCCAAACAATCAATACCACTAGATTGTCCACTTTCAGGGAAAAATTCATTGTCACTCTCTCCATTATTTTCTACAGAATCCTCATCTTCTTCATATGCAACTCTAACACAGATATCATTGTCAACTGGTGAAGAATCATTTTCAGCTTCAGAACCATAAGCAGCCATTTCATCCTTAGAACTTCTATATAAAGGCTTATCATCGTCTTCTTTAAGTAAATGAAGTTCGGGCACGCCATTGGCAACACTGACTTCTCTAAATGCTTTTGGTCTAGCATCTGAATCAATGGGACAACCTCGGTCTTTCTTAACCAAAAATTAAGAGCATATCTATAGAAATGAAAAAAGAAAATGGATTTTTTTTTCCAAAATATAACAAATTTGTCCTTCTTTTTTCATTGCACCATTAAGGATGTCGTAAGAAAATAACAAAGTCAAAAACATACCTCTCTTAATAATGTGATCAAGGAGTGTGCAGCAACTGAGATAGTTTTCTCATGCAACTTTTTGTACAAGACCAAGCCTTGAAGAAGGTCTTCATTCATCAACTAAGTCACAATGAAAAAAAAATTAAGAAAGATGTTGGTAACTGCTCCTTCATGCTGTAGCAAAAAAATAAAAGAATCCATGATCACCTAGAAGCATTTTTTAGTGCCAATTAGAAATTCTATATCAGAATTACAAATTGAAAAATAGTTCATAAATTACCACTGATATGAAAATATGAAGGAAAATTATCGTGTAAAGAGACAAGGATGCATGATGTCACAGATGTGCTTGAGTAAATATATATGGTGCAAATTCCATAATGCATTAGTTCCAACTATCTGTCTATCATGCATCTAAACCATATAACTATTCCTTTCCTATGAATGCTTGTTTAAGATATGTAGGCACTTAAATCAAATATATTTCCATCATTTCAAAGGTGTAATTAATGAAAAATTGCAGTATTTATTACTATATCATCATGTACACTAACTAGTCTTTTACATATGTTGCTACTTCTCGAAAAGTGCATTTGGTAGTATCCAAGCCATTTTAATTAAATATGTTTGCATATTTAGGTATAATTCAAAGGCAATTGCATCAAATGAAAAAGCATTAATATGATAGCCTAAATTATTTAAATATAAAATACATTTGCATTTGTGTATTTAATTTTGAATGTAAACTATACAGATCCAACACTATGAAATCAATTTATTTTGATGCATCTCAAAAAAAATATCATGTGGCTAATTGCTAGAATTGAAACTTGGGCAAACCATTGAGAAAATCTTAAAATTAGATATCTACCAGTACATTATTTATGATTTTTTTAAGTCTTTTAAAATTTTTTAATAAATTTTTAAAAAGAAAATTAAAATAATATTTTATATAATACTCTTAATTATTATAAAAAGAATAAGCTTACCCTCCCCAATGCTTTTTAGCTATGCTCTATGCATGAGGAGGTCTGAGAAAAAAAAGAAGAGCTTGGGAGAAAAGAAAAAGATAATAGCTTGTGCTTGGGTCTAGAGGGCTGCAATAAGCAAAGCTTCACCTAAGAAAGTCATAGCAGAAACTACTTCAATCTAGGAAAAGAGTTTCATTAAAGAGCTCATGTCTTGAATTGCATAAAAAAGATCGTTAAAAGTATACTTTTGAGTGAGATTTTGCTCCGTTAGAGTGCTGCTAAATTTTCAATTGAGCTGCTCAAGCGATGGTTTTGAAGTAACCAAATACTGGGTTGAATTTGCTAGTGTTGTTAAGAAAGTCTATGTCACATACCATACAATAGGCTTAATCACACAATATGACAGGCAAAAATATATTGTACGATATGAGATCGTTGGCACCTGAATTATGGGCAATGTTATAGTGATATATGATAAGATCAACCCTTTTGTAATTAGTGGCTAAATCATGAGCTACGATACGACAAGGGCACTATCATCATAAGTAGAAGATACTAGGCAATGTGGGCGATGGTTCCGTAAAGCAAAAGAAGTATTTAAAAACATTTTGTAACTATGTTTGTGAATACTTATTGTATAAAAAATATATAGTTGAGAAAAATAATAACAAAAGGAAAACTTTAAATAATGTTTAAGAATTTCAAAAATCTTATGAATAAAATATAAAAAATTACTAACAGCAAGTAATAAAAATTATAAAAAAAAGAAAAGATAAAAAAATGAAAAGGTAATAAAAGTGACATAAAAGAGTCATCATATGAACAAACCAAAACTATAATAAAAGTTAGTTAAACTGTTAAATTATTTGAAAATATTATTTTTGATTGTGATGTACTGTCATATGAGCATACTACATAACATATATTTATCTATACATATGTTATGATTTATATGACAACATACTATAATTATTTACACACACATATGGTAATTAAAAAATAAAATAAAACATGGAAATATATCATAGAAAAAAAATTAAAAAAGTGAGAATGATTGAAAAAATAAATCTAGAACACAAAAATGATAAAATAAGAATGTCATGATTTCTCTATGACCCCATCTCGCGATTGTTCGATATGAGAGAATCACCTTTTTAATTGTTGGTACCTAAATTATGATATACAAAAAAACAAAAAACCCTCCACCATGAATACAGAATTCTAAGTAATGCTTGCAATGGTACAATGGTATATGATACGATCACCCCTATTGTCTATAGTAGCTAAATTTTGAGCCATAGCACAACAAGTATAGCACCATGTGACTACCAAATACTAGACAATGTGAGCGATGGCTCCATGATAAATAATAATATATGGAATCTTAAGTGAGGATAGTGATCATATGAAAAAATTAAAATTCTAAAAAAATAAGTAAAAAAAAATTTGAAAATAAAATAAAAAGAATACAAATATGAGAACAAGAAAAAAATAATATATGACATTAATATAATACGACAATTATGTGTATTATGAGCATATAAACAATGATTCACCATTTTATATCTTTTATCGATAGCATATATTATTCTTAATTATTGCTCCATCTTTATTTAACCACACATCGATATTATTTTATGTTCTTACAATTAGCAATTTACAAATTAAGTATATTATACTTATTTACTTGTATTATAAGCCAAGATACATGCATTTACAAAGCTAAGGGTTCTTAAAATATAACTTAAGATTTTGAATTAAAAGGCATATTAGTTTTTTAAACTTTGTGAAATACATTAAATGTGAAGACAATTGTTATACTTAGTTGACAAAAAATACATTTCTATACTTTTCAACTTATCTTTCATTTTATAGCTTGAGATCAAGTTTGCTGCTTTCTATGGTATTATTTTATCTTAAGATATTATATTGGATATTTGATGCTTTTCATCGCCCCAACTCAATTTTGAAATTGTGTCCTTTAGATTTGTCACATGGTCTCTTTTTTGTACGGTATGCTGATATTGTTGGTATATTTTTATATTAAGCCAAATGGGAAGAGATAGTTAGACAATCAAAAGTGCTAATACAATAAATAAGAACTTTAGGAGTGCATGGGCACTGTTGACATACCAATAGCTCTTTTCCACTTGCACCAAATTGGATGCTGGTAGAAAGGCATACGTTGCTGTTGCTTTCAAGGGGAGCCACTTGCAAGCCAGCACCATCTGTTAAAAAAGTAAGTTGGACAAAAAATTCATCACAACAGAAACCAAGGAAAAAGGTAACCATTAAAACAACACAAAAATACTCGACAATAGCCTTAAACATTTGACAAATAAAATTGCTTCAGAGCATGACAATTTAAATAGAAACCCAAATAGATGAATAGAACACATACCAATGGCATCCTCAAGTAGATGTCACGTACCACATTTAACCAACCAGCAATTGCCTAAAAGAACACAAGTAGTAGATTGAAATCAGTGCACCACTCAGTAATGACAAAATATTCAATATCTAAATAGAGTATAAAACATCAGGATGAAAACGATCATGCACAAATTGATTCACTATTTACCCGAATTGCAAATTGGCAGGAAATTAAATTTAGTCCATCCATAACTAAACATATCTCCACCAACAAATATAGTTAATGGAATCAAAAACCAAACTTATCATTCTTTGTAGTATTATCTACTATGAATAACTCACTGCATTCATATCAAAACAGAAGACACTTCAGGAAGGGAAGCGAAATGTAATAGGCTGTCATGTACTCAAGGAATTAGCTGTGGCAAGAAACTGAGATTAAAATTTTTCTTCATTAAGAACTCTTACAAATTGGTGCAGAGGGAAAAATGCACACCCCAATACAACATATTTGACGACATTCTATACCAGCCCTTAGACATTATCCACTTTGCAATTCAATCTCTGAGCAGCCAAAAGAAGAATTAAAATGAATATGCAAAGAAGTACGATTCTAGTATTTGAAAGCAATTAATTTGACAATTGCCTTTTGTGACGATAGGCTTGAAACCAAATTTTAACAATCTCAATAAAGATTTTTAAAATTAAAAAGATCATTAAAGGAAGTGCTAACTACTACTCAATAAAGCATGCCCTTGAAATTAGACCATTTTGTTAAAAAAATACTAATTCAACTACAGGAATATTTAACGTTTTTTACTTGAAAGGCTGATATATTATGCTTTATGTGGAATTAAACTTGCTTGACAAAAAAATGGACCCATTTTAAAGCTTTTCATAGATTCATTGACATGTTTACAAATGCCAAAAACTCCAACAATATTTAAAAATACTAGATAATATTGTACAATTACAAATTTTCAAACTAAGTAGTTTTTAACAATACAGATGAACTATGAATCTAATTAAATGTTCCACATTCAATCTTTAGTTATATATATAATAATGACCCCCAACACACCCATGCAAACAATCTGGAGCCTCAAAAATAAGTTTAAAAATCAGAAAAAAAATGATAACACAGGAATGAAAAATGTAAAATCTAAGAGAGCCAAAAAACTGCCATCAAACTATAGGTATCACCATTCAACAAAGTAAGGGGAAGAAGACATCATTAACAATATGGAGAAAAAATCATTATAAAAGCAATCAAGGAGAGCGAACAAAAAAGCTAACCACCTCAAATCATTCATTGCTTACATGAAGATTAGAGAAGAGCATCTCAGCAAAGCCTTGTGGAGTTAGACAAAGTATGAATTATGGCTTGGAACAAGAATTTTTTTAAAAAAAAAAGCTGGACTTCATTTCAAGGTTTATTAACCAGTGCATCTTTAAGATGAATAAGAAGGTAGGAGTGTGCTACTTCATTTTTTGATGATTGACGTTGCTGCCTTTTCATACCGCGAACAACACGCTGCAATTTTACCTTTTTCTTTTTCTTGCACGAAGTAGTGCCCTTGTGTCGTGCCCAAATATGTACAAAGATATCACTATTAGAAAAATATTTAGGAATTTTAGTGCCTAACCCAATTGTAAAGCAATGATCCTACGGAATATGCGTTAGTCAATGAAAGTGTTCCATAAGTCAAGCTTTTCCTTACAATACAATTACCATCACCAGAATTTTTGTAATCACATAGACTGTCGGTAAAAGAAAAAAAAATCCTACAAAAACTTGACAAACTATCGAGACCTTCCAGTGGAAATAGCATGACTTTTTCAATTTAATAACATAAACTTCAGTTAAAAAAAAATGTAAACTCATGCTCAAAGTTCAGCAAAACAGAGTGAGCAACATGAAAATCTACAAAAGGAATTGATGCAAAAGAGTTAAAATTGAGAAGACACATATCGAAGTTCTGATGACCAAATTCTTTGAAATAGTTTTGGTAAGCTTATATCACCCAATCAAATTATAGAGGTGATATCTGAATATTTTTTTACTTAAGGTATAACGATGACATTTGAAAATTCTTGAATTTATGTATATCAACTTCTCCACCTCCAAGTGACTAAGTTATTCTTTACGATGAATGAGCATTGTCTCGAAAAACTACTCTTCTTAATACACAAGAGAAAAATATCAGAATAATAGAGCAAATCAGCAAGTAAGAAAACCATTTCCAATATAACATTCCATTCAAACATGTGAAAAATAGACTGAAGCACTTATACTAACTCAAGCATGTCTTAACCAAAGCACAAACTTTGAGTAATTGGCTAGGGACAAAAAACTGATTGAATGTCCTCAAGTCAAATTGAACAATATTAAAGAAATTTATCCAATTTACCTAACTACAAAGACCTGATTAGAATAACACTTTAGTTTTTAATTATTTAGGATTTTTGGAACATCAATAAAGAGTATTTTTTAGTCAAACGAAACAATAACTTGCTGGAATGTCGCCCTTGTAGATGGAAATCGACATAAAACTTAAAAAGTAAATACTCGATTGAAACTTCTGCAACTAGAACAAAAAGGCATTTACATTATTGAATCAAGACTTGCACAATAGTTTTAATATAACTATTCAATCCAAAATCCAAGACCTTATGCAAATATTTTGAAAGCCCCATCATCATCTTAAAATTAAAGTGCAATATATGTCAATCATTGTTTGCTGACCATTAACACCAAAATATATCATGGACTCTAACACCACCTAGGTTATCATATGGAATAACTATGACATCACATCATGCATATTGCATCTTGATCACTCCACACAAGAAAGCAAAAAAAAAAATAAATTGTAGGCACCAACTACATGCCTTATAAACCGCTTCCCTACTATGAATGATTTGTGGATTTTGGATATATTCATCATCCCCATCACTTGAGGCTTCACTATCATCATCATCATCATCATCAACACGCTAATAACCAAGAAGGAAATACATAGCCGATACCATGACCATGTGTTCGGCAAAAAGAAATGATAAAAATGGCATAATAAGAAAACAAATGGGACTTAACCAATTACAGAGATAAGGAAAATATCAACCTTCAAGAACTATGAAAGCATGCTTTATAGACACATGCACATGCATACACGTATACACAAACACATATATATTCATGCACAAGCACACACACACACGTGCGTGCACACACCCACATAGGCACATGCACATATAATGTACACATATGGAAGAATGCACACATATGTGCACATGCATGCACACACACAAACGTACATATGAACACACATGCTAACATACTCATGCACATACACCCACAGACATGTGCACACATACAAGAATGCACACACACGCACATGCAAACACATGTACACATGCACAAGAACACCTACACTTGCATAAAAACACCAACACACATGTGCACACACCTACACACACCAACACACAAATGTGCTCATGGACATGAACATATTTGCTCATGTGTAAGTAGACCTATGAACACAAATACACATATTTACACATACACTAACCAACACACACATGCATATACACACATACAAATAAGTTGACATATACACACACATATGCCATACAAGTAAGCACACAACACATGCACACACAAACATAAATACATATGCATTTATGCACAAACACATGCACACAAACACACACACACATAAATATATAAAAAAATAAGCAGACATGCACACACACACACACACAACTACACAAACTCAAAAAAGTACACACACACAGACATGTAAACAAAATCACACACGTACATACACAATCACACAAACACATGCATACACTTACACACACATGCAAAAATGCAAATGCACATGTGCACACAAAAATGTAGACAAATGTGTATGCACACAAACATGCAAATGTTTATGCACTCACAAATACATGCACACAACGACACTTGAACATAAGCACACATGTGCATAGCACAATAAAACATGTATGTACATATATGCACACAAACACCGACATGAATACACACAAACATGTTGACATTCATATATGCACAGACACACATGCATAAAAACATATGCACACAGTCACAAACATGCACACACATATGACACATTAACACATGCACACATGCACTTATAAATGCCACATATGTGTGCATTCATGCATACTTGCACATGCATGTACACATAGGCACAAACACAAACACTCACGCATACATACAACATACACCCATGTACACACACATATATGAATGCACACAGACTTAAAAGCACATAAATGTAAACACGTATGCACATACACACTCATGAACACATGTGCACACCCATATACGTGCACACACACGCACACATGAATGTACAAACATGAACAAGCTTGCATGCATGAATAAATGCATAAGTGCACAAACACACACACATATAGACTTGCATGCACATAACCACAAACATGCACGCATATACACACACGTATAAAATGCACACACATAAACACATGCACACGTACACACACATGCACACACACAATCACAAACACATGCACATCCACACAAACACATGCATGCACAAATAGACACATGCAAATAAACATGCATGCTTGCATAAATATGGACATAAGCACACACACATGAAAAAAATATTAGTATACATACGCATAGACATGCACATATGTCAACACAAAAATTCACACATGAACACACACACACATGCAAGCACATACACATGCATATGCACAAACTCATGCATACATAGGCACACACGCTCTCATCAACAAAAATATGCATGCACACTCATGCTCACAAACTCATGCACACACAAACCTACTCACATAACTTAACAGATGCATGTATACATACACCCACATCCTTGCACTAACACAAATGCATATAAGATAACATGCAAACAAGCAAACATAAGAATACACATGCATATGCATAAGCACATACACTCAAACACACACACCACATATGCATGCACAAACACACATGTACACACAAACATACGCATATGCATAAGCATATACACATAAATGCACACACGCATGCATATATGTACAAACATGTACTCACATATACACGTAGATGCATATGCAAATTTAGACATGCATGCACACACAAACATGAATACATAAGCACTCAAACATACAAACATATGCATATGCACACACAAAGGCACAGAAACATTGATGCACGCACATGATGATGTGCACACACAAATGCATGTACACATGCACACACATACACAAATAACCACATGCCACACACAAGCACACGTGCACAGACACACATAAATACACATGTTTGTACACACATGCACATAAAAATATGATTAGGTACACATATATATACATACCTACACACACATATAGACACACTTTAGACAAGCATACATGCACACACACACACACACATTCTTGCATAAGTAGACAAACACACACATTGACACATGAACACATGCACATATGGATAACACACACATGCACATGCTCACACATGCATAAATTCTTGAACATACACATGATCTCACACATGCACACACAAATGCATGCACACAAAAACAAGCACACACATTTGCGCTTGCACAAGGGAATGCACACATATGTAGTCACATACACACACACACAAGCACACCCATGCACCCAAACATACACACACATGCACACCTACATACACACATGCATACAGAGACACATGAACACATAAAAGCACACTCACACACACATTAATACAAACACAGACATGTCAATGTGCACACATAAACACACATACACATGCATGCACACATGCAACAACATGCATACACACACATACATGTGAATAGAATCATTCACACACACACATGAACATACAAACATGCTCATGCATACGTAGACACACACATGAGAATGCGCACATACACACACACACACATGCACACACAAATATGCATTAAAAAATGCATGCATTTACACATGGATGAATGCACACACACACACACAAACACACACACACACACACTTACACAAGCAGACAAATACACACACACATGCATGCATGGACACACATGTATGTATGCACATATGCACACACACACACACATGCACTCACCTACACGCACACTCAAACATGCACACCTGGACCACACACATATACATAGATGTGCACTCTCACACACAAAATTATAAAAACATGCACATAAATATGCACACACACACACACACATAAAAAACAAACACATGCAAGCACACAAGCACATACACACACGTACATGCACACACTTACAAGCATACATAGGTACACACACACATGCATATAAACATACACAAATAAACATACATGCAAGTACACATAGACATAGAGGCACACTAGTACGTATGCACCCACAAACAAACACAAATATGCATGCATCCACACACACACGCACATGTACATGCATAACATAGGTGCACACACATGTAAGCATACACATACACCCACCCACACACCCACGCATTTGAAAACATAGATGCATGCACCCACACACACATAAATGTGCACACTTGTGTGCTTACCCCCCACATGCACATGTGCATGCATGTACACACACATGCATGCAAGCACACATGCATGCACCTACACACGCACCCACAAACATACACCACTCAATACATACATGCATGTGCTCAGTAAGACAGAAATATACTTGATCCAGATGCACACACTTGAATATGTGCAGAAACGCACAACAATACACATATGCATACACACACATGCATGCACACACATGTATGCACACAGTCATGCTCACATATAAACACACACACACACACATATAAGCATGCAAGCTTATGCATGCACAACACACACATGCATAAATGCAAACATGTGCATGCTATCACACAAACACAAGCACACAAAAATATGCATACACACTCACGTATAAATGAATACATGTACACCCATGCACATTTAGGCTTGTACACATAGGCACGCACATGCTTATACATAAATATGCACACAAACATACATGCAAACATGGGCACATGCACATGCACATGCACATGCACACACAGCATACATAAATAGAAACACACATGACTTGCACACATAAACACAAACATGCATTAACACCTTCACAGACATATAAGTTCGTATGTGCACCCTTACAACACAACAACATATGTAAACACACACACACACATGCACACATGAACATGCATAGATGCATGCGCACAAAAGCACACATGCACACACATATAGACATGTGTATGCATACACACACATGACTTGGCACATATGTACACACAAGCACATGCACATGTAGTTAAAAGCACATCCACACACGCACAGACATCCACCCACATACACTAACACACACAAATGCTTGAACACACATTCATACATACTCTCATACAAATGCAAAGAAACATGCATACAAACACATATACAAACATGTATATACACACACACATATATGCACACACACATAGAGGCATGCACACATCTACACACACAAGCAAACACATACAAGCACACACACACGTTAACACACATGGACAATTGCATGTACATAGGCACACGCACATACACCACGCACACACAAGAACATAATCAAACATCCACACACACATGTGCATGCATAGATGTATGCACACACACACAATTACTCATGTATGCACAAGCATGTGCACGCACATAAACATTTGCACAAACACATGTACACTCATGCACATACTTAGATGCACACAAATGCATATACACATATACATATACTCATAAACACACAAACACACATTCACACATGTGAGCATGCACATATACAACAAATATGTACACTCATTCAAATACATGCATACATACACACACACATGCATCCACACATGCACACATGCACACACACACACACACATGCACAGACACATAAGAACCTATACACTAGCCTAAACACATGCAAATACAAGTACATATACACTTGTGCATAGATGCAAAAACACATGCACAGTTAAACACATGTAGATACATAGACTCACACATACATGAACACACATACACACACACACACTCACACAAACATGAACACACATGTACTTATGTGCACACACATGCTTACACACATCCATACAAACACCTACAAAACCCCACACACACAAACACATAAACACATGTGCATACATCTACACCCGTAGACATCACACAAACACATGCGAACACACACATACCTACATGCACTCTGACACACACACACTCACACCTACACACACATTCCCACACACACACATATAGACACATAAACACTTGCTTATACTCGCTCACTTGCACAAACCCATGCACAAGGATACACATGTACACACATGCACAAACAAATGCACCAAGACACACATATGCATATATGCATAGATGCTCATGCACATGCATACATTTGTAAACATGTGCACAAAAAAATACAATCATGCATGCAAACAGACATGCATGCAAAGAACCAACAAACAACCATAAGCATTCACATGCATAGAAACCTGCACGAATAAAAGACACACATGCACACACACATGCATATAAGCATGCACACACATCATCACATTCGCACACACAAAAAACACCTACATAAGTACTCACACACACAAGCATGGATGGACATAGGCATACGAATACACTCATACATAGACACATGAACTGGCCCACAGGCACACAATTGTGCACACATGCATATAATACCCAAAACATAATAACACATAATTGTACACATGCCTACTTACATGCACACACATGAACATAGACACATACACTCACATGATATCACATATACATACATATGTTAAAAAAAATGGGCACATGAACTTGCATACACACGTACGCATATACACTCATATGAACACACATGCACACAGACACATATATGGCCACACATACACACACGCTCACACCCACACACACACATGGGATCTCACATGTACACATGCACATACATGTGCGTCTGCACATGTGCACACATAGAGACACACATGCACACATGCACTTAGACATGTACCCAAAAGCACAACCACACATGTGAACATATGCACAAATGAACACACAAACTTTTTTGCATGCATGCAAATGCATAAATATATGAAAAAATACATATACACACACACACACATATGCATAGACGTATGCAAACACATGCATAGACACAGACACGCAAACACAAGTGCATACACACATGCACAAATGTGTATACACACACCCACACACAATAACTTATAAGCATAGACACAAGCAATTAAACACACTCATGCATGAGAACACACATGCAGATAAACATGAACAATCAAACACATTCACTTGCACACACACGTAGAAACACATATGAACATGCACACACATGGACCCCCACACACACATGTGTCTACATGCACACACACACAAGCACACAAAATAACACCCGCACACACCCACCCACATGATCACACACATTCACATGCATGTGTGCACGTACAAACACACACATGTGATTGTGTGCACACGCACACATGCAAACAAATGTATGCATGGACATCCACACACACATTCATGTAAGTACACAAATGTACACACACATATCAACATTGATGTGCATGCACACACACACACACAAATAAACTCACACAGATGCAAGCACACACTCCTACAAGCTCGACACATAAAAATGCATATATATATGTAATGGAACACACACATGCCCACGCATGCACATACACAAATGCATACACACTCACACTAGCACATAAGAACAAATATGCAAGCAAGCATAGGAACACAAACACATGTAATAATGCCTACACAAGAACACACACATGTAATGCACACACATGCCAAAGCACTCACACAAACTCACATGCATGTGCATATGCACACTCACATTCGTATGCACACACACGCACACACAAATGCATAAGCATGCACACACACATGCACAAACACACATGCATGCAGCGACATATAATCATATACATTTGCACAAACACATCCACAGGTGCATATGCTCACTTATACACATAGGCAAAAACACACACATTGAACACATGTGCATACAAACAAAAACAAAGACACACAAAAGGTCTCATGCACAGACACATAAACACAATTGTGCACAAATGCACCCATACATACAAACAAAAATGGTCACACACATGCACCCATATACAAACAAACACACACACACATGCATGCAACATGCACACTCAAACACACAACTACACAAGCACAAACACACATGCACATGTGCACATTTGCACACACACACATGCACCCACAAATAGACACACATGCATACATATCACAAATGCGTGCTTGCACACATATCACATTGGAATGCTTGCACACATATCACACATGCATGCTTGCACACACAAGTACAAACACACACACAAGCACACAAGTACACACATTCACAAGCACACAGACTTACACATGCACACATGCATGCACACACATACATGACAAGCGCACATACATGCACATGCATACATACATTTGTACACACACACACAAACAAACATATACACACACTCACGTACTCGCATGCACTAGCACAAACAATTAGAAATGCAAGTGCATACACATGTGCCTATATACACATGCACTCACAAGTGCACACATACACACACATACAAACACAAAACACACACACACAATGACATGCACACATACACACATACACACATGCACAAACACATGCAAAGATGCATGTAATCACACACATACACACATAGTCACATAGACACACATGCATAGTGACACACTTATACATGCACACACACATACACATGCACGACTCATTAAAGCATCTACTCATACATATATGCCCATATAGACACACATACACACAAACACCCACACTCACTCTTTCATATGAACACACACTTGCATAAGCACATGCACCAACACACACATTCTTTTGCAAACACACATATGTTATGTCTCACATATACAAACACAAACACACATGCTTATACACACCCTTAACATGTGCACACACAAAGATGCAAAAACATGCACATTCACACACATTCAAAGCCACACACATAAGCACACTCACACAAACATACACACACATGCACATATCCATATGCACATAGACACACACAGGTACACATGCATGCATACATACAACAACACACATGCATGAACACACATTAATAAACACAGACACAAACATAGGAACACTCCCACACATGGACAAGCATAGTCATTCAAATAAGCACACACACACATGCATACACATAGACATGTGTATGCAAACACAGACGCATGACTAGGCACACATGTGCACATAAGACCATGCACACACACACACATAGACATGCACCCACATAAAAAAACACACACAAATGCTTGAACATGCATCAATACACACTCTCATACAAATTCAAACACACACACATACAAACACACATATATAAACATGCATGCACACATACACATGCATGCATCTAGACACACAAGCAAACACACACATGCACACACACATGTTGACACACATGGACACATTGACACATTGACACATATACACATGCGTGTACATAGAAAAACACACCATGCACACACAGGCACATACACAAATATCTGCTCAAACATATGCATGCATAGATGTATGCACACACACACACAAAATTGCACATGCATGCACACACATGTACACACAAATACATATTTGCACAAATGCATTGACACTCATGGACAACACAGATGCACACACATGCATGCACACATGCACACACACATAAGAACTTATACGATAGCCCAAACACATGCAAATACAAGTACATATACACTTGTGCATAGAAAAAAACTAATGGACAATTAGACACTTGTAAATACATAGACACCCACACACACACATGAACACACACACACACTCACACTCGCATGTACATGCATGTACTTAAGTGCACACTTATGCATGCACATGCATACACATACAAACATATTCAAGTACATAAACACATGGTTCATGCACACATATACACAAAAACACCTACAGAAACCCACACACACAAACATGCAAACACATGTGCATACATCTAGACACATAAAAATTCACACAAACACATGCAAACACACCCAGACACAAATATATACACACTCCCACACACATGCACACACACACTCACTCACACCTACACTCACTTGCCCACACACACATATAAACACATGCTTATACTCACTGACTTGCACAAACCCATGCACATGCACAAACATGTACACACATGCACAAACAAATGCACAAAGGCATACATATGCATATATGCATAGATGCATATGCACATGCATACATTTGTAAACACATGCACAAAAAAATACACACATGCATGCAAAAAACACATGCTTGAAAAGAACTCCTAAACATGTATAGAAACCTACATGAATAATAAGCACATACACACACGTGCATGTATAAGCATGCACACACATCTTCATGTGCACACACACACAAAACACCAACATAAGTACTCACAAACACAAGCATGGATGGACATAGGCTTATGAATATGCTCATACATAAATACATGCACTGGCCCACCCACACACATCTGTGCACTCATGCATATACTCTCTAAAACATAATAACACATAATTGTTCACATGCATACTTACATGCATACACACATGAACATAAGCACATACCCTCACATGCAATCACATATACGCACATATGTATAAAAAACAGGCACAAATACTTGAACTTGCATACACACACACACACCTACATACACTCATATGAACACACATGCACACAAACACATATAAAGACACATGCACACACTCACACCTACACACACATGGGATCTCACATGAACACATGCTCATACATGTGTGTATGCACACATGCACACAT
Source organism: Vanilla planifolia (assembly GCA_023846275.1). Lineage (NCBI taxonomy): Eukaryota > Viridiplantae > Streptophyta > Magnoliopsida > Asparagales > Orchidaceae > Vanilla > Vanilla planifolia. The sequence continues at coordinate 688,497 of JAIUJO010000128.1, read as the reverse complement.
AGAGACACACATGCACACATGTACTTACACACATTTACCCATATACACAACAACACATGTGAACAAATGCACACACACACACACACACACACTTTTTTGCATGCATGCAAATGCAAAAACACATGAAAAAATACATGTACACACACACATATGCACACACACATGCAAACACATGTATAGACACACACAATAAAAAAATCTTCATACACACATGCATAGATGTGTACACACACCCACTCACAAAAACATATGAGTGCACACATATGCAAGTAAACACACTCATGCTTGATAACACACATGCATATACACATTAACAATCAAATACATTCACCTGTACACATGCATAGACACACATATGAACATGCACACACATGGACCCACAGACACACACATGTGTCTACATGCACACACAAAAGCACACAAAATAACACCCACACACACCCACCCACACAATCACACGCATTAACATGCATGTGCACACTTACACACACCCTATGCACATGCACACATGCAAACAAACGTACGCATAGATATACATGCACACATATTCATGCAAGTACACAAATGTACACACACATACATATTGGCATAGATGTGCATGCACACACACAAAAACACATACAGTCACACACAAATGCAAGCACACACTTGCACAAGCTCAACATAGAAAAATGCATATATATGCAATGGAATACATACATGCTCACACTAACGCATGGGAACAAATATGCATGCAAGCACAGGCATAGAAACACATGTAATAATGCCTACACAAGGACACACAAGTACATGAACACACATGCCAAAGCACTCACACAAGCTCACATGCATGTGCATAGGCACACACATTCCTATGCACACACACACAATGCATAGGCATGCATGCACACAGGCACAAACACACACATGCATAAGTAATTGTACACACATGCATGCAGCAACACACAATCAAGTACGTATGCACAAACACATCCACATCTGTGCACGCTCACTTATACACATAAAGGCACAAACACACACATGCACACAGGTGCACACAAACAAAAATGCTCACACATGCACGGGACACATAAACACAATTGTGCACAAATGCACCAATACATACACACAAAAATACTCACACATGTACCCACATACAAACACACACACACGCGCATGCAACATGCACACACAGACACAACTACACAAGTACAAACACATGTGCACATTTGCACACACACACATGCACCCATAAATAGACACATTCATACATATCACACATGCGTGCTTGCACACAAATCACACAGGTGTGCTTGTCTGCATATCACACATGTGTGCTTGCACACACAAGCACAAACACAAACACAAGCACACATGTACACAAACTCACACATGCACACATAGACACACATGCATGCACACACATTCACAGATAAACACACAAAAAAGCACACATACAAGCACATGCATACACACATCTATACACACAAACAAACATGAACACACACTCATGCACTAGCATAAACAAACAGAAATGCAAGCACACACACATGGACTCACATGTGCACACATACACACATACAAACATGCACAAACACACATGCAAAGGATGCATGTAATCACACACATACATAGGTAGTCACATAGAAACACATGTATAATGACACACATGTAGATGTACACACACATACACATGCATGACTTAGTCATGCATCTACTTATACACATATGCCCATATAGACATACATACAGACAAAAGCACCCACACTCACTCTTTCATATGAACACACACACTTGAAAAAGCACATGCACCAACACACACATGTATGTGCATTCTTATGCAAAAGCACATATGTTGGTGCATGCATACACATACACACACACAAACACATATGCTTATACATACCATCACACACATGTACACACACAGAGATGCACAGACATGCACATGCACACACATGCAAAGCCACACACACAAGCACACTCACACACACATACACACACATGCACATAGACACACATATGTACATAGGCATTTATATGTACAACAACACACATGCATGCACACAGATAAATAGATATAGTCAAACAAACATCAGAACACACCCACACATGGATAAGCATACTCATTCAAATACATACATAAGTACACACACACATCTACACACACATGCATACACATATAGACATGTGTATGCATACACAAACACATGACTAGGCACACATGTGCACACAAGCACATGCACATGTAGTTAAAAGCACATGCACACACACACAGACATGCATCGACATACACCAACACACACAAATGCCAGAACACACATTCATACACACTCTCACACAAATTCAAAGACACTCAATGCAAATTCATATATACAAACATGCATGCACACATACATGCACACATCTACTCACAGAAGTAAATGCACACGTGCACATGCATATTGACACACATGGACACATTGACACATATACATATGCATGTGCATAGGCACACACACCCCATGCACACACAGGCACAAACAAACATCCACACACACATGTGCATACACAGATGTATGTACACACACATAATTGCACATCCATGCACACACATATGCATACATAAACACATTTACACAAACACATGTACACTCATGAACATACACAGATGCACAAACATGCATATACACATAATACATATACACGTAAACACATAAACACACATCCACACATGTTTGCATGCATACATACACAAACATGTGCACTCATTCAATTACTTGCACACACACACATGCACATAAGCACACACACATACGAACCTATATGCTAGCCCAAACATATGCAAAGACAAGTACATATACCTTTGTGCATAAACGTGAAAACACATGCACAATAGACACTTTTAGATAATAGACAGACACACATGAACACACACACACATACACACACTCATACCTGCATGTACAAACATGTACTTATGTGTACACACATGCATGCACATGCATACGCACACAAACACACTAAAATACACAAACACATGACTCACGCATACACATACTCACAAACACCTACAGAAACCCACACACACAAACACACAAACACATGTGCATACATCTAAACATATAGACATGCACACAAGCACATACAAATGTACTCACATACACACTCTCACACTCACGCACACACACTCACACCTACACCCACATGCCCATACATAGACATATACACTAATAAACACACGCTTATACTCACTCACTTGTACAAACCCATGCACATGCACGAACATGTACACACATGCAAAAACAAATGCACCAAGACACACATATGCATACATGCATAGATGCACATGCATACATTTCTAAACACGTGCACAAACAAATACACATGCATGCAAAGAACCCAAAAACATGCATAAGCATGCACATGCATAGAAACTTACATGAATAATAGACACACATACACACATAGACACACTTTCACACACACACACGTGTATAAGTAGGCACACACTTCATCATGTGCATGCACACAAAAAACACCTACATAAGTACTCACTCAGACAAGTATGGATAGACATAGGCATACAATACGCTCATACGTAGAGAGATGCATTGGCCCACAGACACACATGCGTCCACTCATGCATATACTCCCTAAAACATAATAAAACATAATTGTACACATGCATACTTACATGCATACACACATGAACACAAGCACATACACTCACATGCGATCATATATACACATATACGTAAAAAGAATAGGAACACATAAATGAACTTGGATACACACACACACACCCACAAACACTCATATGAACATACATGCACACAAACACATGTAGGGACACACACGCACACACTCATGCCAACACACACATGGGATCTCACATGAACACATGCACATACATGTGTGTATGCAACGTGCACACACAAAGATAGACATGCACACATGTACTTACACACATTTACCCATATGCAAAACCACACGTGTGAACAAATGAACAAATGACCACACACGCACACACAGTTTTATGCATGCATACAAATGCATAAACACATGAAAAAATACATTTACACACACACACACCTATGTATAGACGTATGCAAACACATGCATAGACACAAACACACAAACATGAGCATACAAACATGCATAGATGTGCACACTCACACCCACACATAATAACATATAAGCACACACACATGCAAATAAACACACTCATGCATGAGAACACATACATAGATACACATGAACAATCAAACACATTCACTTGCACAAACACATAGACTCACATATGAACATGCACGAAGATGGACCCACACACACGCACATGTGTCTTCATGCACACACACAAGCACACAAAATAACACCCACACACACCCACCCACACGATCACACACATTCACATGAATGTGTGCACTTACACACACACATGTGGGTGTGTGCACACGCACACATGCAAAATAAACGTATGCATGGACACACACACATTCATGCAAGTACGTAAATGTACACACACAAACACATTCGCATAGACGTGCATGCACATGCACACATACACAGAGACACACAGAGATGTAAGCACACACTCCCACAAGCTCGAAACACAAAAATGCATATATATGCAATGGAACACACAAATGCTCACACATGCACACACAAACACAGGCATACACACTCACATTAACACATGGGAACAAATATGCATGGAGGCATATGCACACAAACATGTATAATAATCAATACACAAGGACATACACATGTACATGCACACACATGCCAAAGCACTCACACAAACTCACACGCATGTGCATAGGCACACTCACATTCATATGCACACACACACACAAATGCATAAGCATGCATGCACATATGCACAAACACACGCATGCATAAGTAATCGTACACACATGCGTGCAGCAACATACACTGATATACATATGCACAAAACACATCCACAGGTGCACATGCTCACTTATACCCACAAAAGCACAAACACAAACATGAATGCAAACACACACATGCACACATGTGCATACGATCAAAAATAAAGACACAAACAATGTCTCATGCAAGGACACATAAACAAAATTGTGCACAAATGCACCCACAGGTACACACACAAATGCTCACACACATTCACCCACATACAAACATACACACACACACGCAACTACACAAGCACAAACACACATGCATATTTGTACACACACACACACATGCACCCACAAATAGATACACATGGACACATATCACACATGCATGCTTGTAGACATATCAGACATGCATGCTTGTACACATAACACACATGCATGCTGACGCACACAAACACATATGTACACACATTGCAATGCACACACTCACTAAAACACACAAAAAGACACATAAATGCACATATATACATGGACAAAGGCACACACACACACGAACATGCATATGTACACCTGTACACCCAAACAAACAAACATGTACACACACTTATGCACTCGCATGCACTACCACAAACAAATAGAAATGCAAGTGCACACCCAAGCACCCATATACGTATGTACTCACACGTGCACACATACACACACAAACACAAAGCACACACACACAATGAACTGCACACATGTACAAAGACACATGCAAAGATGCATGTAATCACACACATACATACATACAGACATAGTCACGTAGACATAAGTGTAAAATGGCACACATGTGCATGCACACACATACACTTGCACAACTCAATCATGCATCTACTCACACGCATGCCCATATGGAAACACATACACACACAAGCACCCACATTCACTTTTTCATATGAATAGAAACACTTGCATAAGCACATGCACCAACACGCACATGTATGTGCATTCTTATGCAAAAACACATATATTGGTGCACAAATACACACACACACAAACTTATATGCTTATACACACCCTCACACACATGTACATACACATAGAGATGCACAAACATACACATGCACACACATGAAAAGCTACAGAGATAAGCACACTCACACACACATACATAAACATGCACATATCCATATGCACACAGACACACACATGTACACATGCATGCATATGTACAACAACACAGATGCATGCACACACATAAATATACACTAATACACAAACATAGGAACACAACCACACACAGACAAGCATACTCATTCAAATACATACATAAGTACACACACACACACACACCTGTACACACCTGCATACACATATGCACGAGCATGTACACACATACACACACACACATACATACACATGCATGGATGCACAACACTCACAAACATGCACATATATGCACTCGCTCACACACACCCACACAAATGCACTTACACACCCACAACCACACTCGTACACAAAAGCACAAGCACACATATGCACACACAACCACACACTCACATACAAACAGATAGACACATGCATGCATCCACACACACAAACAAGCACACACATTCACACACACCAACACACACACAACTATGCACATGCACATGCAATAACATATGTATACATGCAAGTGCACACATGCACATTCACACACACACGCACACACAAGAATAAAATAGATGCTACAAGTATACATAGATTGACATACATAATTGCACATGCATAAGTAAACTCATGCACATGCATGCATGAACACACAAAACCACACACATGTACACATAAACACACACACAAGCACTCGTGGTGCACATAAACACATGCATATATGCGCACATGCATGTGGACGTCCATGCATACATAAGCACATACATGCATACACATGCACACACATAGGTACACACATATACACGGACATGTACACACACGTGTGCATCCATACACACGCATGCACAAACACATGTATAGACTCACACTCACACACACAAACATGCACATCCACACCCAAACCCATATGCACACACGTGTGTACATGCATTCGCATGCATAGTTGCACACACAAAACACACATGCACATGTATACACCCACAAGTGCACACACATATACATAAAAAACACATAAACACACACATATGTGCAAAGGAATGCAAACATACATACATATACAAACACACAGGTGTATAGACACATACCTAGACATATACAAAACATAAAGATGCATACTACCACACTCGCACGACATGCACACATGCATGGACCAATATATGCAAACGCACTAGAACACACATGCACATAGGTTCCCTCACACAAAAGCACATGTACAGACATGCACACAAACAAACACACATGCTAAGGCATACATGCACACACACATGTGCACAAGAACACATGCACATAAGCATGCACATATGCATGCACACACACCCATAGACATAAACGTATAGGCATATACACATGCATGAAGACACACGCATGCCTAAACATGAACACACATACACCCATACACCCACATGTGCCTACCAGGACACACAAACATGCACACACACACAAATGATGCAAAAAAATACCAACACACACAAACACGGACATTCACATGCATATATGTACTTATGCACACACATGTGCATGTCTCCACATGCACAAATGCACATATACACACACACATTCATGCAAGATGCAAATGCACACACACACATACACATAGGCACACACATACATGTAGACACACTTGCACACACATGTAGGCACACACTCTCACAAGCACAAATAGACAAACATGCATGCATATGCAATTGCACACAACATGCCCACACACACACCAGCTCACACACACATCCATACAAACACATGGGAACAAATACCTATGCATGCACATGCACATATGCACGTGTACAACTACTCACACAAGAACATGCACACATAAATGTACACTTATGCCTTGCACACACACACACACAAATATACAAATATACACACATAAGCATAAACACACACATGCACCCACACTTACACAAGCACATATGCACATGTACACACACACACACACACTCATGCATACAAACCCACACGTGCATACACCGACAAGCACATACACATGCATGCACTCACATACTTAGACAAACAGACACATAATAAAACATAAACACATAGATGCACACATACATGCACAAACATACATACACATGTGCACACACACAAATAAACATAGACATGCACACACGCACACACTCTCCTATGGACTAGCACAAATAAATGTAAACACAAGTGCATGCACATGAACCCATGAACAAACACACTCACATGCACACAAAGACACACACATGAAGAAAAAGACACACATACAAACATAATGTAGACAAAAATGTACAATCACACACTTGAACATGCACAAATACATACAAATGAATGAATACTCACACATGTAGCCATACACACACATGTGCCCACATAGACACACACATTCACATACACACCTATATAAATGAACACAGACACTCACACATGCACATGCCATACAAACACATATGTGTATGCATGCATATGCAAACACATATACGTTGGTGCACACATGCGTGCAAATAAACACACATGCATACACAATAACCCCACACACATGTATATGCATACACATGGAAAGACACACGCATAAGAATACTCACGAAAACATTAACATGCTCATAGACACAAATGTATGGTAACACACACACACACGCACACACATGCACGCACACACAAACATAGATAGACATAAACATAGGAAAACATTTGCACATGGACAAGCTCACTCTGGCAAACATATACATAAGTACACACACATATATGCACACATGTGCATGAGTGCATACAAGCATGCAAATGCATTCACACACACCCACCCACATCCAAACACATACAAGGAGGCTCAATGCACAATCATGCACACATATGCACATGTAGGCACACACTCATGCACACACCCTCACACATATAGACAAGCACATGCGCACACATACACACACACACGCCTACCCATAGCACACATGCATAACCACACACTCAAGCATGAGCACACACACACATATGCATCCATGCACATGAAGAAGCACATACACACATGGACACACATGCATACACACACACCCCCTCCACACATAACCACACACATGGACATGCAATAACTTATGCACATAAACATATACACACATGCACCCATAAAACACATGAACACACACATAGATACCCATGATATAATATGCACAATTACACCAATACAAGAAAATACATGCACAAGCTTGCATGCACACACACACATGTAGACATGAACACAAACACAAAAAGAAAAATGCACACACAAGAACTTGTGGTGCACATGTACACATGCATACATGTAGACATGCACTTGCATGTACATGCGCACACAAGCGCACACACACACTTGCACACACACATGTGTAAACATATGCATGCATACACACACATGTGTAAACATATGCATGCACAAACACACACACAAACACATCGCACACATGCCTACATGCACTCACACATGCATGCACACACACACATAGAATGCATAGAACACTCACACACACATGCATACACCCATGAGCACATATACATACAAATGCACATGGATACTCACACACATGCTCATAGGCACGAATACATACAAACTCATACAAACACAAATGTCCACAGATGTACCTACACACACACAACACTCACATGCACACTTGAACACTCACACAACTCACACACCCACACACATGAACACACATGTACATAGGTTCACACACATACACACATGTATGCAAAGAAGCACACACGTTAAGGCATACACACAGAAGTTCACCCACAAACACATGCATGTAGACATACTCGCATGCAACCCTCACAAATGCACACAAGCACACACAAGCACAAGGGGACACATATGCACACAAATGTACACACATCAACACACATGCAAACATACAAACATGCACATACACACACAAAATTACATATCCACACAACAAATGCACACATATACATAAATGCATGCACACACACACACACATATTAACAAATGTGCACTTGCATATGAAGACTTGTACACACACGCACACATGCACCCACATACTCATACAAGAACGCACACACACTCACACACAACCACAGATGTGAAAACACACACGCACACATGTAGACATGCACACACATGTACAAAGTCACATGCATGCACCCACACAAAAATGGACACATACACACACATTCACATTTGTGTTCTTGCTCACACATACACACATGCACACATGCATATGTACACACATGCAACTACACACACACTCATAAGTACACAAACTAACACACACACACACACACGAGTGTGCATACACAATAGACAAACACACACACACATAGACACATAGAAACATAGAACACACTTGCAATATTATATGCACACACACACACACACACCTTTGTGAACTAGTACACATACACATAAACACATGTGCACAAACAAGAATGCATACACACACACATGCAAGTAAGCACACACATACACAGACATAGCATATAGGCACGCACACTCATGTAGGCACACTCACATATGCACACTCGTATACTGGCACACGCATGCAAACACACATGCATAATTATACACATGCACATGCATACACACACGAACACACAAAGATGCACATACACACACACGCTTGTGCTTGCATGAAAACATGCATGTGTATACACACATGTACACATACACACAAACATTGATAAACACCCACAAACACCCATAGAGACAAAAACTTGCACACATACACACACATACATTATTGCACACATGTACACACACACATACACAGCCCCACACACATACAAAAAGTATCACACATGCACATGCACACACATATAAACCATGCACAATATGCATAGACATAGAGGATCACAGATAGACATAGATAAGCACACATGAAAACTCACACATAAGCACACACACACACATATAAACATAAATACACAACCATACTCACATCTATCCATGCACTCACACACAAACTCACACATGCATGCATACATAGATGGAACCACACACATGCACATGCATGGACAAACAACACATAAAAAGATGCACACATGCACACTCATATAAGCACACACTAATAGACACACAGACTCATACACATATATACATGCACATATATATGCACACAAATACATGCACACACATCGACACCTGCATATAGGTAGAAACACACATACACACACACACTAACATTCTCATACACATGCACACACTCATTTACATGCATACACACTCATATGCATGCTCATGCATAGACACAAACACAAACACACATGCATACATGCTCATATGCTTACATAAAAAACACACATATTTATGTATGCACCTATGCATTCACATACACATATGTACATGCACACAAACATGCACAAACATATAGGCACATGTGCACACATGCACACATATATATACATACCCAACCATACATAGACAACATCCACATGCATGCTTGCACATTGACAAAACAAACAAACATTTATGAACCAACACATGCACACACATAAGAACACAAGCACACATAGGCACACATGCACATATGAACACATGCACACTTGCACACACAAAAAACATGCATGTAGACACACATCCACACCCACGACCACACACACGCATGCACATGCATGGATATGCATAGGCACAGGAACACACACACATGCATAGACACAGGATCACAATTATGTACACACGTAGGTGCACACACAGACACAAGCACAAGCAAGCACAGCCATCCAAGCCCACAGACACACCTATGCACGTACAAACATGAGCACAAAAAGTCACATGCACACACTCACATAGATCTACATGTGTCTGCAAACAAAGATTCATAGACATAGACATACACTGTCACACACACACACACACATGCACACACACAGGCACACAAAGTTACATTAACACACATGCAAACACAAATAGAAATGCAAGCACACATGCACACATAGGCATGCACATATAGACAAAAACATGCACATACCCACACCTGTCAACACTTGCACAAAGATATTCACATGCATGCACATGCAAAATGACCAACAAACACACTCAAACATGTGCACACAAACACCCACATATCAATACGCGTGCACATGCACGCAAACACACATACAAAAATACACAAATGTGTGAAAGCACGCACACAAACAAAAAAGCACATACATAAACATGTGCATAAACATAGACACACACAAACACACACAAGTAGACACGAGCACATGCACACACAAATGCATAAAGACACACGCACATACACACACACACTAACATGCATGGATGAACATACACACATGCACACACAGACACACACAAATGGAAACACACGTGCACATGCACACACACACATATGAACAAACAAGTGCACCCATATGCATAAACACATGCATAGTCACAACCACATGCATGTACACAATAAATACACATACACATACACACATGAACATATATATGCACACACATGCCAAAGACACACACTTACACACATGCACACATAGGGGCCCTGACACATAAATGCAAGTACACACACACACACCTACAACCACACATACACAAACATACATGCATACATACACACAAGCACACAAGCATTTACACAAACATGTACAAACTCACATGCACATGGACACACATTAACACATTCACATGCACATGCATGTATATACACACACATACACATGCACACAAATAGATGCACACACACACACACATGCACATACAAACAAACTCAAACTCATACATAAACATGTAAGTACATGCATACACACTCACCTATGTGGACTTGTACACACATACATAAACACATGCACAGACATGCATTGCATACACACGTGCATGTGTACAAGCACATGTACACACTTGCACAGATACACACATACACACGTACACACATACACACATACACACATACACACATATACACATACAAACATACACACATGCATGTATACAAAAATGCATGCACACATACATAAACACAAAAACATTAACACATGCACACCCACACATATAGACCAACTCACACATGCACACAAGCACAAAAATGCATGGACACTAGCAAACACACATCCACACCCATACACACAAGCACACATACAAACACACATGCACACACACACCCTCACACACCCACACACACTAACCCACCCACACACAAATATACACACATGCATACACATGCACATCCAGATGCACACATACATGCACACTCATACAGAAGCACAAACTCACACGCATATATGCACTTAAGCTTGAACACTCACCCACTCTTATACACACATACATGTGCATATGGGTACACATGTATGTGCATGTACAGACACATGAACACACACACACATCAGTAGTACACACACGCACATGCACATAAACACACGAAAACGCATGAGTGCACACACACATCCATATGTACAAGCCTACACACATGCATGCACATTCACATGCACATGCATGCATGTCCATGCTCATCAATACACACACACATAAAAAGTGGACACACATGCACATGTACTTATATGAACATACACACACACTCATACACAAGCATGCACAAACAAGTGCATGACTTGTAGATATGCAAAAATACACAAACACAAACACACATACACTCGCACGCACTAATGCACATACACACACACACACATACACCTATCCATTCACACATGCACACACATACACACACACACACACTCAAAGACACACACATGTACAAACATATGCCCACATGCATACAATCTCATGCACACATGCACATGCACACACACATGTACACATGCAACACATATACACACACATACAAACCAAAACACATTTACACCGACATAATCACACATACACAGGCATGCACAAATGCACAAGCAGGTTGGCATTGATGCATACACATATAATAACATGAACATTGATAGTAGCACTCACACATCAACAAATATGAATAAATATACACACACACATACACGCACACACACAGAGGACGACAGACTCATATGCATTAGCACATTAACCTAAACACACACAAGCACACACACTCACTTACACATATGCACAAGCACACACAAAAATAACCACACCCACACACTTGCATATACACACACATGCATGGACAAACCACATATGTGGGCACACATGTGCATGCATACACACACATGTATGCATGGTCATACAATTCACTTGTGGATAAATGCACGTACACACATGGATAGTAACACATACACACACATGCATACACATATAGACCCACACAAACACCTACACGAGCATATGGATGCATGCACATTAGCACACATGCACAATGTACCCACACATAAACAAGCATACATATACACACACTCCCACACTCAATGTACCGTACACACACACCTAAGTTCAAACACTCACCCACTCTCATGCATGCATGCACATGCATAAGGACACACACACACACATGCAAGCACAGGCACATACACACACATGCAAGCACAGACATATGCACACACATAATCACACACACATATAAGTAGCTCATTCATGCATAGGAACAAACACATGTATACATAAATGTACTCAGACACATCAACACCTATAAGAACACACATATAGATGCACACTCACATGCACACACATGCATGCACACACAAACATGCAATCACACATGCATAATTAGACACACATATGCACTTACACATACACACAAACACACACACACACTCACACACACTCACACATAGACATGCACAAACAAATGCATGTACTTGCAGGCATGCACCCATACATAAATGACCTCACACACCTGCACTTGTAGACATTGATGCATGCAAACACAATGTTACATATATGCTTATCAATTCACACACACACATGCACACTCACAAACATATGCTCACATATATACATTGACATGCACATAAACACACACACACACACACACTCACACCCATACATGCTCACACACTTATGCTCACACACACAACCACATATGTATACACACACTCACACACATGCACAAAAATGTGCAAAAATGCACAAACACATGTACACTCACATATACACACACAGACATACACACACTTGTAGGCTAACACAAGTGCACACCTATGCACATGCTGATGCACACAAACACATGCATGCATAAACAAGCACACAAACACACACTCACATGCATGTTCTTCAAAAAACTCACACATACATGCATGCCAATATATGCATGCACATATGACCACACACAAAGACACTCATGCATAATTTTAAAAGTGCACACAGATGCACATGAGCATGCATAGATATAAACATGCATAGACACACAAACATAAGCAAGCATCCACATAAGGAGACACACTCATGAACACATGCACTCATATGCACACATAGACACACCTTGATGCACACATGCACACTTACACACATAAACACACACACATATGTGCATAAATGCACACAGACACACACACACACATATCCACACACAAACACACACCTACACACACTCACACCTATGAATACACACACACACAAACATATTCAAACACATAAATTCATACACACACACATACACATGTGCATCCATGCAATCACAAGCACACAAAGAAATACATGTATACACACACACACACTTACACAAACATGTACACACATGCATGCATGCACACAAACACACACATGTACATCCATACTAGCACATGCATTCATACATCTATAGATAAAAACATAAAAAATCACACATACAAATGCCCACACAGAAAAATATGTGTGCCTACACATGCACACACACATACATGTCTATAGGCTTACACACACATGCACACACACACACCCCCATGTTCACGCACAAGGTCACATGTACACAAAAGTACACATATACATATGTACATATATGAAAACCTATATACATGCACAAACACACATACATATACATGCACAAATGCACATACACGATGGCACACACACATATGCACTCATAAGCACATAACAAATGAATTTTTAATTGAAGAGATCTCATTGAGATAATTTCAATTATGTTTATTTCATCACACTAGACAATGTTTGAACTTATTATGATTTGTTAAATTAAATAAACATAAATATTAATAAGTTATTATTTGAGTGTTAAGTATATATATATATATATATATATATATATTAAAGTAGAAACAAGATAAATTAAAGTAACACAACATAACTAAATGAAAGTAATAAAATGGTCACATGAAAGGAGATGAACAGAAATTTCATGTAAAGCATGCCCAAATTTTAGAAATGAAATATCTAGAAATATAATAATGAATATTTAATTTGGTAGACCTCATTAAGATGAGCCTAATGTTGTTTGTTTTTATCGTTATCAAATATTGTTTAGAATTTCTACAAATTACAAAACTAAATAAAGATTAATAATAATAAATTATTATTTTAATATTTATTAAATATATATTAAAACTAAAATGAAAAAAAATGAAATAATATTATACAAGAAAATAAAAGAAATGCGATGGTTATGCAAAAGGAGATTTAGTGATGTAATAAAATAAAAGTGAAACATTTGGTAAACTAAGATAAATTTATGAGAAAGTTATAATCCAAGACACTAAGAAGATCAATTGTCACATCTTTGATCATCAAATAAACTACAAATAGAAATGTCTAATAAAATACATGAAAACACTAAAAAATAAAATATTTTAAAATTGCATAGTTAATATTTAATTGGATTGGGCTCATCAGGATGAATCCACTGATATTTATTTCATATTTGTTAGACCTCACTTCATATTACTATGAATTATCAAATTATTTTAAAAGAAAAATGAAATAAATTAAAGCTATATAATAATAATATGAAATTGAAGTGATGGAAGGTTCACATGTGAGAAGATTTAGGGTAACATAGAAAAATTAAAAAAATAAAGAAAAAACTTTGCAAGTATAGGATAAATTATTCGAGAAAGGTTCATTACTAAATACTAAGGAGATCTACTGTAACAACCATAATCATGAAATCAGGCAGAAATTAAAATTCTTTGTGAAGCATGCCAAAATAATAAAAAATAAAATATTGAAAAATAAAAGATATATCACTAATTTGTTATAACATGTCTATGTGAGTGTAATGATGTTTGTTATACCTTAATTAGATGTCATTTAGAATTATTACCAATTATTAAAAAAATTAACATAAATAATAATATATTGTTCTTTAATATTGAGTAAATATGTAATAAGATATAGATGCGATAAATTGAAGTATTGTAATATAACTAAATGAAAGTAATGTAATAGTCACATGAGAGAGATTTCAAATTACATAATATTATAATCAAATCAAAGTAGTGCATCTAAATAAATGAGATAAATTGTAAGGTAAAGTTACATTCAATGACATTAAGAAGATTGAGAATAATATCATCAATCATTAAATTACATATGAATTGAATTTTCTTCAATGGCATGCAAAAGCCTCAGAAAATGAAATATTTAACAAATATGAAAAAAAATATTTAATTAAGAAGAGCTCATCATGATGAGTAAAATGACATTTTTTTGTTTCAATTAAAATTAATTTGAAATTACTATGATATGCAAAAATAAATAATAATAAATTATTACTTTAATACTAAATAAATATATAGTGAATCTAAAATTAGAGAAATTAAAGCAATGCAATAGAACCAAATCAAACTAATATAAAGGTCAGACAATAAGAGAATTAGAATTATATGGTAATGTGAACAAATAAAAGACAAAAATGGGAAAAGATGAGGTAAAATATATAGGAAATTTGTGTTCCAAGTTACCAACTACATTAAGTGCAATATCCTCGACCATCAAATTATGTATAAAAAGTTTTATAAAATATGTAAAAATAATTTTTTTAAACATAAAAAATTAATATTTAATTAGATAAAGCATGCCTGTACAAGTCCAATAATATTTGTTTCATCTTCGTTGGACTTTTTTAGTATTATTGTGAATTACAAAAATAATTAATCTTATACAACACTAAATTATTTTATCATTATTAACTAAATGTATAGTAATGTAAAAAAGGTAAAATATATAAAATAATATTTTTTAAAATATAAAAATTAATATTTAATTTAATAAGGCTTGCGTGGACAAGTCCAATAATATTAACAAAAGATTATTATTATATTTAGTAAATATATAAGAAATTTTTAATGTGATAAATTAAAGCAATGTAACACAACAAAATGAAAGTATTATAAATGTCGTAGGAGAGAAGAATTAGAGATTCATGGTAATACACTTGATTTTTTTAATATCTTTAAATGTAGCTTTCATGTACAATTCATCTCATTTCTTGAAATTGTACATGAAAGTTGCTTTTGAAGATATTAAAAAGTTCAAGTGTATCATCCTTGATAATGAAATCAAGTATGAATCAAAATGACTCATAAAATGAGTAAAAACTCTAAAGAACAAAAAACTTTAAAACATGAAATTGAATATTTAATTTGGTAATTCTCGATGAGATGAGTCCATTTACATTTATTTAATATTGATTGAACCTATTTTTCTATTACTATGTGCTGCTAAAGTAACTAGGCTTAAATAAAAAATATTATTATAATACTAAGAAAATATATATTAAAGTAGAAAGAAGATAAATTGATGTAATTTAATATAACATAACTAATATGATGTAAAGGTCACATGAGTTGAGATTTAGAACTCAAAAGTGATATAACCAAAACAAAACAAATCAGTTGAAGAAATTAAATAAATTATGTGGGAATGTAGAATTACAAAATACTTAAAAGGTCAAGTGTAGCAAACTCGATCATTGAATAAGGTATAAATCAAATTATCTTGTAAAACGAGCCATAATCATGGACAATAAAAATATAAAAATATAATAATTAATATTTAATTGGATTAAGTGTGTGTAGATGAGTCTAATGATGTTGTTTTTTGCTTTCATCAATCCTCATTTAGAATTATTATGAATAACAAAAACTAAATAAACATAAATAAAATTAAATTATGTTTTGCACTATTAATAAAATAAGCAATAAAAAAAATAAGATTAAATTAGTAAATTTAATATAACAAAAATAAAAGCAATCTAAATGTCACATTAGACAAGAATTTGAGTAATATAGTAACATAGCCAAACCTAAGCAAAAAACTCAAAGAAATGAAGTGAAATCTATGAGAATGTTGTATTCCAAGATACTAATGAGATCAAGTGTAACATTCCTAATCATTAAATATGACATGAAGCCAAAAGGCTCATAAAACATGCAAAAATCATAAAACATAATTATATAAGAAATATAGAATTGAATTTCTAAATTGATAAAGCTCACCGAAATGGGTCGATTATTTCCTCATCATCGAACATCATTTAGAATTTTTGCAAATTATCAAAATAATTAAACATAAAAAAATAAATTATGATATAAATATTTAAGAAATTAATATTAAACCTAAAATAAGATAAATTATAGCAATATAATATAAGAAAATAAAAATATGTTGAATTAACATGAGAGTAGAATTAAAGTTTAATAGAAATATAACCAACTTAAAGTAAAAACTTTGAAGAAATAAAATAAATTATAGAAGAAAGTGATGTTCCAAGATACATGGAGATCGAGCCACTTCTTTTATTAATAAGTCTGGTAAAAATTGAAATGTCTCATAAAGCATGTCAAAACCATAAAACAACATTTAAGAAGATTAAATTGATTATTTTATTAGATCAAGTTTATTATGTCTAGTCTCTTTATTTTTGTTTTTTCTCCATAAGAACTCCCTTGGAGTTACTACAAATCACTAAAGTAACAAAGTAATAAAGTATTAATAATAATAAGTAGATACATATAAGAGGTGAAACAAGATAAATTGATGTGATGTAATACAAGCAAATAAAAATGATGTAAAGGACACATAGGAAGTGATTTAGAGCTACATTAACCAAATCATAGTATAAAATTTAAGGAAATGTGAAAAATTGTTTGGGAAGGTTATATTCCAAGACACTTAAAAAATGTAGCATAATATCCTTAAGTTTGCAAATTAGGTAAAAATTAAAATATCTCTTAAAACATTTGAAAACCTTAGAAAATAAAATGGTTAAAAATATAAAATTAAATATTTAATTAGACAAAACTTGTTGAGAGAAGTTGAAAGACATTTGTTTCATTTCATTTAGAGCTTGTTCAGAATTTTTAAGATTAGCCATACGAAAGAAGTGTACAAAGTAATAA
Organism: Vanilla planifolia; assembly: GCA_023846275.1. Taxonomy (NCBI): domain Eukaryota; kingdom Viridiplantae; phylum Streptophyta; class Magnoliopsida; order Asparagales; family Orchidaceae; genus Vanilla; species Vanilla planifolia. Next base: position 668,389 of record JAIUJO010000128.1, on the reverse strand, counting down.
ATTATTATTTTAATACTAAATAAATTTATAATAATTCATAAACTAGATAAATTAAGGCAATATAATATAACCAAATTAAAGTGATGTTAAGGTCACATGAGAGATATTAAGAGTTACATAGTAATTTAGGCAAATCATAGCAAAACATTTGCAAAAATAATGTAAGTTGTGTAAGAACATTGTTTTCCAAAATACTAAGGTGACAATGTGTTGATCATCAAATTAGGCATAAATACAAATATGTAGAAAAGGATACCAAAATCGTATCTAGTTATTAAAAAAATATAAAAATTGAACATTGAATTGGATATAGCTCGTCATGATAAGTTCAATAATATTTATTTAATCTTAATTGGGCCTCATTTTGTATTACTATAAATTTCAAAAGTAAACAAGCAGAAATAATATTAAACTATTCTTTTAATAACAAGGAAACATATATTTAGGTTGAAGTCTTATAAATCAAAGAAAAGCGATATAATGAGGTCAATTTGATGTAATGGTCTCGCTATAACAAATTTTTAATTGCATTGTAATATAACCGAATCATCACAAAATAAATTTGAAAACATTACATAAATTATGTGTGAAAATTGTATTCCAACATATTGAGGAGATCAAGTGCAACAACCTAGATCGTAAAATTAGGTATAAACCAAAATACCTCTTAAAGCAAGATAAATTCTTAAATATCAAAATATTTAAAAAGAAAATATAAAAATAAATATTTAATTATATATAACTCATCTAAATGAGTATAATGAATTTTTTTACATTTTGATAAGACGTCCTTTAGAATTATTAAGATTTAAAGAAGTAAATAAATATAAGTAAATTATATGTTAGTATAAAAAAGTACAATAAAAAATAATATAAATAAATTAAAATAATATAATATAACAAAATTGATGCAATATAAGGTCACATGAGAAGAGATTTACAATTACATAGTAATACAAAAACGTTAAAGCTAAAAAGTTGAAAAAATGAAATAAAGTTTATGAGAAAGTTGGATTTTGAGATAGTTGGGAGATCCAGCGTAATACCTTAAATAGTCAAATTAGGTAAAAAATAGAAATATCTCATAAAATTTACCAAAAGTTTAGAATCTTTAATATTAAGAAAAATTTAAAAATTAATATTTAATTTGCTAGGCTCCTCGAGATGATTTCAACTATATTTGTTTCACATCAATCAGACCTTAATTTAAATTACTACAAATTATCATAATAAATAACCGTATATAATAAAAAATTATTATTTTAGAATAAAATAAACATATGTTTTACTTGAAATTTGGTAAATTGATGCAAAGTATATAAGTCATCAATGTTACATAATTGCCACACGATAGTATATTTTGAGTTACACAGTAATATAATGAAATCAAAGCAAAACATTTAAAAAAATTACATAAATAGTAGTTGAAATTTGTATTCCAAGATATTAAGGATATCAAGTGCAATATCCTTAATCGTTAAGTTTGGTGCATATCCAAATGTCTCATGAAGCATGCCAAAACCATAAATAAATTTTTTAAAATAAAAATAAATTTTTAATTAGACATAGCTTATTTAGGTGAGTCCAACATCATTTGTTTCCTCTCCATCAAAACTCATTTTAAAATACTATGAAGTAAAAGAGTAAATAATTAAAAATAATAACAAATTATTATTTTAATATTAACATTAAAAAATAAAATAAAATAAATTGAGGCAATGTAATATAATAAAGTCAAAACATTGTAATTGCCGCAAGAGACAACTAAACTTTTATAAAAATATGTTCAAATTAAAGAAAAATATTTGAAGAAATGAGATAAATAGTATGGAAAGCAGCATTCTAGGATATTTAGGAGATTGAGTATAATATGATTAATCGTTAACATAGGTTTGAATCGAAAGCCTTGTAAAGCAGGAAAAAAAATTAAAAAATTAAAATATTTAAAAATATAAAAATGAAATATTTAATTGATTAGAGCTTATCGAAATGAAACAACTAATTCTTATCTCGTATGGCTTGGATCTGGTTCGGAATTATTGAGTACTTCCCAAAAACAATAAGCATAAATAATGACAAATTATTATTATTATATTTGGTAAATATATAAAAAAAGCTAAAGTGAGATAAATTAAGTAATGAAACACAACTAAATGAAAGAATTGTAAATGACATAAGAGAGGAGAATTGGAGTTGCAAAGTAAAATAACAAAATCAAAATGAAATGTTTCAAGAAATGAGATAAATTACACAAGAAACATGCATTCAAAGATATGAAAATGATCGAATGTATCATCCTTTATAATGAAATTAGGTATGAATCAAAATGATTCATGAATTGTTCCAAAACTCTAGAAAATTAAAAAAAATAAAATTGATTATTTAATTTAGCAAAGCTCAATAAGTGAGTCCATTGTCATTTATTTTGTGTCGATTAAACTTATTTTTCAATCAGACTAAATTAGTAAGTAAATAGGCCTAAATAACAAAAAAAATATCATTATTACTAACAAAATATATATTAAAGTAGAAAGAAGATAAATTGATGAAATTTAATATAATATAAGTAATATAATGTAAAGGTCACATGTGATAAGATTTAGAGTTAGAAAGTAATATAACCAAATAAAAGAAAAACATTTGAAGAAATTTAATAAATTGTATGGGGAAGTAGCCTTACAAAATACTAATAAGATTAAATGTAACATCCTCAAATATCAACTAAGGTAAGAATGAATATTATCTTGTAAAATAAGCCAAACCCATGAAATATAAAAATATAAAAATAAATATTTAGGTGGATTAAGTTTATTTCGATTACTCTAATGACATTTGTTTCATTTTAAATGGACATCTTTTAGAATTATATGAATTACAAAAATAAATTAGCATAAATAGGATAAAATTATTATTTAATTATTAATTAAAAACATAACAAAGCCAAACAAAATAAATTGAGTTAATTTAATATGAGAAAATCAAATAAATATAAATGCCATGTTAGATTAGAAATTGAGTAACGTAGTAACATAACAAAACCTAAGTAAAAAACTTGAGGAAATGAAGTAACATCCATTACTTTATTACATTCTAACATGCAAATGAGATCAAGTGTAACTTTCTCAATCATGAAATATGATATGAAGTAAAAATGCTAATAAAACATGCAAAAACCATTGAAAATAAATTATATAACAAATATAAAATTTTATATTTTAAATTGATAAAGCTCACTAAAATGAGTCCAACAACATTTTATTACACTCCATCATACTTCATTTAGAATTTCAATCAATTATCAAAATAATTAAACATAAATAATAATAAATTAGTGTTTAAATATTATGACCATTTATATTAAGCCAAAAATAAGAATAATTATAATAATATAATATAATATAATAAAATCAAAATATGTTGAAGTCACATGAGAGTATAATTAGAGTTTCATAGATATATATTGAAATCAATACAAAAACTTTGAAGAGTTGAGACAAATTATATAAGAAAGCTATATTTCAAGATACTTGAGAGAATGAGTGTCACATTCTCTATTGAAAAGTCTACTAAAAATCAAATTGTCTTGTAAAGCTTGCCAAAACCCTAGAAAAAAATATTTAAGAATTTGAAATCACTTATTTAATAGGATAGAGCTTATTGAGGGAAGTTCAACAATGATTTGTTGTCTCCAATGAAACTCCTTTGGAATTACTACAAATTACTAAAGTAACTAAACATTAATAATAATAAGTAGATATATATTAAAGATAATAAAAGATAAATTAATGTGATGTAATATAAGCAAATAAAAATAATGTAAATGTCACATGAGAAGAGATTTAGAGTTACATAAACTAAATAAAAGTATAAAATTTGAAGAGATGAGAAAATTTATTTGGGAAAGTTGCATTCCAAGATTCTAAGAAAATAAAACATAACATCCTTGATCCTTAAATTAGGTATGAATCAAAATGTCTCATAAAATATTTGAAAACTTAGAAAATAAAATGGTTAAAAATATAAAATTAAGAATTTAATTAGATAAAAGTCGTCGAGAGGTGGCGAACAACTTGTGCTTCATTTCGATCAGTTGTAGACTTGAATTCATATGATTAGGCTATCAAATGGCATAAAAAATAATAAATTATTTTTTAATAATAATTAAATGATTAGTAATTCATAAACTCAATAAACTGAAGTAATGTAATATATCAAAATTGTAGAGATGTGAAGGTCACATAAGAAAAATAAGAGTTACAAAATAATTTAGGCAAACCAATGCCAAACATCTTAAAAAATGAGATAAATTTTATAGAAAAGTTGCATTCCAAGATGCTATGAGATCGAGTATAACATCTTTAATAATCAAATTAGGTATAAAAAATGTGTCATAAAAGTTGTAATAATCATAGCATGTTAAATATTTAAAAATATAAAAAAAGTATATTGAATTGGATATAACTCATTGAAATGAGTTCAACGAATTTAGTTTCGTGTCGAATAGGACACATTTTGCATTACTATAAATTTTAATTGTAAATAAGTAGAAATATTATTAAATCAATATTTTAATATTAAGAAAACATATAGTTAAGCTAAAGTCCAACGAATAAAAGCAAAAGTGATATAATCAAGTCAACGCGATCTAATTGTCTCATGATAACAGATTTCAAGTCACTTTGTAATACAACGAAATCATTGCAAAAAAATTTTGAAACAATAACAAATTTTATGTGAAAATTGTATTTCAACATATTAAGGAGATCAAGTGCAACATCTTTGATTACAACATTAGATATTAATAAAAATGCCTCTTAAAGTAAGCCAAAATCCTAAAAAGTAAAAATATTTTAAAATAAAATATAAAAATCAATATTCTATCATATATAACTCATTGAGATTAGTCCAACAACTTTTGTTTTATTTTTATTCGACCTCTTTTAGAATTACTATGATTTAATAACTTAATTAAATATAAATAATAATAAAATATTATTTTAATATTAAAAGGATATATAATAAAGTATAATTTAAATAAATTTATTCAATATAATATAACCAACTTGAAATAAAATAAAGATCACGTGAGATGACATTTAGAATTATATAAAAATACAACAAAATCAAAGTAAGAAATTTAACAAAATGATGTAGATTGTATAAGAAATTTTAGATCTAAGATATTAAGGAGATTAGTGTAACATGATCAATCATCAAATTAGGTACAAATCAAAATGTCTCAAAAAATATTCTAAAACTATAAAATCTTTAATATTTAAAAAACATAAAAATGAATATTTAATTTTCTTAGGCTGGTCGAGATGATTTCAATGATACTTGTTTCATGTCAATTAGACCTTAAAAGTATCATAAATTACCAAATTAAACAACTATAAATAATAATAAAGTAATATTTTAATATTAAACAAATATATATTTAACCTAAAATCTGTTAAATTTATGCAAAGTAATATAACCAATCAATGCACAACAATGATCACATGGTTGTAGATTTCATGTTACATAGTAATATAAACAAATCATAGTATAACACTTGGAAAAATACATCAATTAAAATTGAAAGTTGTATTCCAAGATATTAAGGATATCTAGTGCAACATCATCAATAGATAATTAAGATACAAAATGAAATGTCTAGTAAAACATGCCAAAACCCTAAAAAATATAAAAATAAATATTTGATTAGATAAAGCAGTTTGAAGAGAGTCCAATGTCATTTGTTTCATATTCATCAAATCTTGTATACAAATATTGTGAGTTAAATATGTAAATAAATAGAGACATAAAAAATTATTATTTTAATAATAAGTAGAAGTACATGAAAGATGAAATAAGATGAACTAAGTTAAAACAATATATCTAAATCAAAACATTGAAATTACCACAAGAGAGGAGATTTCAACTTTTATAAAAATATAATGAAATCAAAGTAAATGATTTGAAGAAATGAGATAATTTATACATAAAGCAACATTATATCTTAATAAGGAGATCGTGTAAAACATCGACAATTGTCAATATAGGTATGAATCAAAAGGCTTATAAAACAAGCAAAAACTTAAAAATAATAATTTAAAAATATCAAAATAAATATTTAAAATATTAGATCTCATTAAAATGAGTGTAATGATATTTTTCTTTTATCAATTGGACCTTATTTGGAATTACTGTGAATTACTAAAATAATGAGCATCAATTATAAAAAACGATGATTATTATATTTAGTAAATATATATGAAAGATAAAATAAGATAAATTAAAGCAATGTAATATAGGAAATGATAGCATTTTAAATGTCATAGGAGAGGAGAATTAGAGTTTCATAATAATGCAATAAAATTGAAGCAAAACATTTTAAAAATTAAAAAAATTATTTGGAAATGTTATATTCCAAGATATTAAAAAGGTTAAGTGTATGATACTTGATAATAAAATCATCTACAAATCAAAATGTGTCATAAAATAAGTTAAAGAACTAGAAACTAAATTGCAAAAAAAAATATAAAAATGAATATTTAATTTGATAAAGCTCATTGAGACGAGTCCATTAATGTTTGTTTCATGCTGATTGAACCTATCTTTTAGTTACAATGAATTACTACATTAGATAGGAAAAAAATAAAAAAATAATTATTATAATGCTAACAATATATATATTAAAGTAGAAATAAAATAAGTTGAAGCAATTCAATATAACCTAACTAATGTAATGTAAATTTCACTAGAGTTAAGATTTAGTGTTAGATAATAATATAAAAAAATCAAAACAAACAATTGAAGAAATTAGAAAAATTATATGCGAAATTTGAATTACAAAATACTAAGAAGACCAGCAACATGCATGATCATAAAACAAGCTAAGAATCAAAATGTCTTAAATAACATGCCAAAACCATAGAAAATAAAAAAATATATTAATGTAAAAAAATATTAAATTAGGTAGTGATCATCAAGATGAGTTTAATGATGTTCATTTTGTTTTAATCATATTTTTTTGGAATAATTATGAATTACAAAAGTAAATAACCATAAATTAGAAAAATTATTATTTTAATATTTAGTAAATAAATAATAAAAAGGTAAAATATGATAATTGAGGTAATTTAATATATCAAAATAAAAGTAAAATAAATGTCACATGGGAAGAGAATTTAAGTAACATAGTTATTTAACCAAAGCTAAGCAAAATACTTGAAGAATTGAGGAAAAAACTATGAGAATGTTGCATTACAAGACATAGATGTGTTGAAGTATAACATTCTTTTATCATCAAATGCGGTATGAAGCAAAATAGCACATAAAACATGGAAAAAGAATAAAATTAAACTATTTAAAATACAAAATTTAATTATCAAAAAAATTCAAAGTAAATAATTATAAATTATTATTTTAATATTAAACAAATTAATATTAAAGCTAAAATAACATACATTATAGCAATATAATGTAACCAGATCAGAAGATGTTGAAGTGACTTGAGAGTAGAATTTAAGTTTCATAGATTTATAACCAAACAAAAGCTAAACATTTGAAGAAATGAGATAAATTATACAATAAACCATCATTCGAAGATACTAAGGAGCTTGAGTGTAACATTATCGATCATTAAATCAAGCAAAAATCAAATTGTCCAACAAAGCATGCCAAAACCCTAAAAATATTTAAGAGTACGAAATTGATTATTTATTTTCATGTGCTTATGGAGTCGAATCAAATTATTATTATTTCATCTCAAATGGAACTCATTTGGAATTACTAAAAATTATTGAAGTAATTAATATAAATAAAAATAAATTATTTTTTAAATAATAAGTAGATTTATATAAAATTTAAAATAAGATAAATTAATGTAATGTGATTTAAGAAAATAAAAATAATGTAAATGTTACATGAGAAGAGATTTAGAGTAACATAGACTAGATCAAAGATAAAAATAAAAATAAATGAGATATGTTATGTGGGAAACTTGCATTAAAAAATACTATGAAAATCAAGCGTAATAACCTCGATCCCCATTGATTTTAGTTTATATTTTTGAACTTTAATATATATTAATTTAATTTAACTTTCATAATTCTTAGTAATTACAAATGATGCTATATTATGACAAATTAACATCATTGGACACATCATGACAAGTTTTATCAAATTTAGTACAAACGTTTTATATTTCTAAATATTTTATTTAATAAGGTTTTGGCATGATTTATGATACTTTTTTACTCATACATTAGTTGAAAGAAGAGGTATTATCACTCAATCTCCTTAATATCTTTTTATGTTGTTTTCTCATATACTTTATCTCATTTATTCAAATTTTTATCTTTGCTTTTGTTATATTATTAATAAACCCTAATTTTCCTCTATTATGTCTATTACACCGCTTTATTATTTTTATATTATGTTATCTCAATTTATCTCCTTTCAACATCAATATATGTTTCTAAACATTAAAATAATGATTTATTACTATTATTTAATATTATTTACTATAGTAATTTGAAGCAATTATCTAGTAAAACATTAATAAACACTAAAAAAAAAATATAAAAAGTTTAAAAATTAAATATTTAATTTGCTTGAACATGTGATTAGTCCAACGACTTTCCTTTCATTTCGATCATACTTCATCTGGAATTACAAAAACTAAGCATAAAAAATAATAAAAATTTTATTTTAATAATAATTTGATATTGAATAAAACTTAAATTAGATAATTTGAAGCAAGGTAATATAGCCAAATTGAAGCAATTTAAAGATCACATAAGAGAAATTTAGAGTTACATAAATATATAGGCAAATCAAAGTTAAAAATTTTAAAAAATGAGATAAATTGTATAAAAAAATAGCATTAAAAAATAATGTGGAGATCGAGTGTAAATCCTTGATAATTAAATTAGGTGTGAATCAAAACATGTCATAATGCATGCCAAAATAATAGAAAATTAAAAAGTTCAAAAATAAAACATTAATATTTAGTTGGATAAAATTCATTAAGATGAGTTGAACAATATTTTCTTCATGTTTATTGGGCCTCATTTGGTTGTACTTTAAATTACTAGCATAAATAATAATAAAAAACTATTTTAATATTAGGATAAAAAATATTTAGCTGGAGTCTAATAAATTGTTGCAAAGTGATATAACCAAATCAATGTGATATAATAGTCACATGATAATAGATTTCAAGTTACATATTAATATAATAAAATAAAAGAAAAAAATTTGAAAACATTATGAAAATTGTAAATGAAAGTTGTATTGTAAGATATTAAGATGATTGAGTGGAACATCCTTAATCACAAAATTAAGTATAAATTAAAACATCTAGTAAAGCATGCCAAAAGCCATAAAAAGAAAATATTAAAATATTAAAAAAAATTCTTTAATTATTTGAAGCTCATCGAGGTGTGTAATGATTTTTATTTTGTCCCCACCAAACCTCATTTGGACATACTACTAATTTAAAAAGAAAATTAACATAAATAATAAAAATTATAATTTTAATATTAACTAAAAATATATCAAAATAAAAATAAGACAGATTTAATTAATGTAATATAACCAAATCAAAGTGATGTAATTGTCACCCAAGAGGAGAATTCAAGTTTCATAGAAATATAATCAAATCAAAGTGTAAGATTTAAGAAAATGACATAAATTGTACATGAATTCTACATTCCATGATACTAAAGAGATTGAGTGTAAAATCTTAGATCATCAATACAAAAATAAATAAATATGCCTTTAAAGAAAGCAAAAAAATCCAAAAACTAAACTATTTAAAAACATAAAAAATGATTATTTAATTGTTTAAACTTCATCGAGAATAGTTCAAAGATGTTTCTTTCATATCAAATCCACTTACCTTAGGAGTTATTATGAATTTCCAATAAAATGTGCATAAATAGTAATAAATTATTATATTATAATAAGTAAATATATAAGAAACCTAAGATAAAATAGATTGAAGTAATGTATTGTAGCAAAATTGAAATATTTTGATGGTAAAAATGGTAAAGAATAAGAGAGTTTTAGTAACATAACTAAATCAAAGTATAACATTCTAAAAAATAAGATAAATTATATAGAAAATTTGAATTCTAAGCATTAAGAAGATCGGGTATAAATCCTTGATTATAAAATTAGGTACGAAATGAAATGACTAAAGAATTGAGCCAAAAATCTTGAAAAAAAATAAAAAATAAATAACTAAAAGTTTCATTTGATTAAGCTCATTGAGATGAGTCTAATGACATTTGTTTCATGTTGAAATGAGATACTTGGAAGAAATTATTATTATAACACTAAGAAAATATATGTTAGAGCTGAAATGAGATAAATTGAAGAAATTTAATATAATGAAAGTAATTTAATGTAATGTCACACGAGATGAGATTAGAGCTAGATTGTGACTTAACAAATTTAAAGCAAATAATTTAAATAAATTTGTTAAATTATATGGTGATGTATTACATGATAATAAGAACATTAAGTGTGACCTCCTTCAATTGAAAGAAGGTAAGAATTAAAATGCCTTTAAAGGAATCTAAAACCTAAGAAAATAAAAAATTTATAAATATAAAAATAAATATTTAATTGGATAAAGATAGTATTGAAGAGTCCAATTATATTTATTTCATCCCCAATGGACCTTGTTTGGAATTACTTTTACATATAAAAGTAATTTAAAAATAAATAATAATATATTATTATTTTAATATTAAGTAAATATATATTATAAGTAAAATATGAAAAATTGAATCAATGCAATACAACAAAATAAAAACATTACAAGTGTCATACAAAACTAGAGTTCATATTTCTTAGAAATATAACAAAATTAAAATGAAAAATTTGAAGAAATGAGATAAATTATACATGAAAGATACATTCCAATTTACTAAGGAATCGAGCAAAACCTCATCAATCGTAAAATTAAGTACGAGTAAAAATGTCTCATGAAGCATGATTACACACTCCAAAATAAATTAATTATAAACATAAAATTGAAAATTTAATTTGATAGATGGCATCATAATGACTCCAACAACTCTTATTTGTTCTCAATTAGACTCCTTTGGAATTTCTGTGAATTACAAGAAAAATGGTATAAAATGAAACCATGTAATATAACAAATTCAAGGCCATGCAAATGTCATAAGAGAGGAGATTTACTATTATATTATAATATAATCAAATTAGAGTGAACAATGTGAATAAATGCGATAAATTATAATGGAAAGTTGCATTCCAAAAAACTAAGGATGTCAAGGTAAACATCCTTGATCATTAAATCAAGTATAAATAATAATATCATGTAAAACTTGCAAAAATCAAAGAAAATAAAATATTTAGAAATATAAAAAATATTTAGTTCAATGGGGCTCATATATACTAGTTAATTATATTTATTTCATCTCCATTAGACCTTTTCTAAAACTGCTATGAATTACCTATGTAAATAAACATAAATAATAATAAATTATTATTTCAATATATCAAAGCTAAAATAAGATTAACTAAAGGAATATATTATAACCAAATCATAGTGATGTAAAGTTTATACGATAGGAGAATTAGAGTTTCATTTCAATATAACTAAAGTGATATGAAAGATTTACAAAAATGAGAAAACTTGTGTAAGACAGCTACATTCAAACATATTAAGAAGATTGAGTGCAATATTATAAATTGATAAATTAGGCATGAATCTAAAAATCTGATAAAGAATTCCCAAAACACAAAAAGTAAAATATTTAAAAATATAAAAGAGAAACTTTTTTTGATAGAGCTTACCAAGTCACTCTAGTTGTGTTTATTTCATGTCAATCATACCTAGTTCAAATTTATTTTGAATTATGAAAGTAGATAAACTTAAATAATAATAAAGTCCTATTTTAATACTAAGTAAATATATATTTTGGCTAAAATCTGATAAATTAAAGCAATGCACTGTAACCAAATTAGTGCAACATAAGTAGAAATGATAATAGATTTAGTGTTACATAGTAACATAGCCAAATGAATGAAAAAATTTAAAGAAATGAGACAAATTATAAAAAAAGATGTATTATAGCATATTAAGAAGCTTGATAATAATGACCTTCATTGATAAATAAGATATGAATAAAAAGATCTCATTAAGTGTGCCAAAATAATAGAAAATAAAATATTTAAAAATATAAAAAATAATTTAATTTATTTTGGCTTATATGGATCTCATTTCTAAATATTGTGAATTACTAAAGTAAAGAAACATATACCATAAGAAATTATAATTTTAATATTAACTAGATATATATTAATATTGAAATATGATAAACTAAAGAAATGTAATATAACAAAATCAAAATAATGTAATGGTCACACGAGAGAAGAATTATTGTTTCATAGTAATATAACAACATTAAAGTGATATATTTTAAGAAATCAAATAAATTATGCTCTAAAGTTGCATTCAAACCTACAATGGAAAATGAGTATAACATAGCATCTCACAAACTTAATATCTCATAAGATGTGAAAAAACCCTATGGAAAAAATACTTAAAAAATATAAAAATGAACATTTCATTGATCATACCTCATTGAGATGAGTATCATAAACTTTGCTTCGAATCGATGATAACGTGTTTGGATAAACAAAAAAAAACGATGTTGGGCTTGTCTTGATGTGGTCTATCAAATTAAATATTAATTTTAATATTTTAGAATACTTTATTTACTAAGATTTTAGCTCACTTTATAATATGTTTAGATTTATTCATTAATTAATGATTGATGATGTTATGCTCTATCTCTATAGTATGTTGGAATACAACTTTTTTAACTTCATAGTATCTTAGAATGTAACTTTTTTATACAACTTATCTTATTTTATGAAATGTTTTACTTTTATTTGGTTATATTACTATGTAAGTCTAAATCTTTTGTAATGTGTCCTTTACATATATTGATTTAGTTATTTTATAATACTTCAATTTATCTCTTTTTAGTTTTATTATATATTTACTTAATATTTAAAAAATAATTTTGTTATTATTTATGCTTATTTAGTCAAATAATTTATAGTAAATCCAAACCAGGTCTAATCAAGACAAAATTATTTTTTTTAAATTAGACATGATGAACTCTATCCAATTGAAAATTACCTTTAAAATTGTAAATATTTTTTTAATGGTTATGGCATACTTTATGAGTTTTTTTTGACTCATATGTCATTTATGATAAAGGATATTACAGTCTATCTCCTTAGTATTTTGGAATGCAACTTTCTTGTACAATTTATATCATTTACTCAGATATTTTAATTTTATTTGGCTATATTATTTTTCAACTCAAAATCTTTTATTGTATTTTTCATCTCTTTGATTTAGTCATATCACAAAGCTTTAATTTATCTTTTTTGAACTTCAATATATGTTAATATTTTATTTAAATTATACTAATTATTATTTATGTTTATTTTATTTGATAATTTTCGTAATTATGAAAGATGTCTAACCAAGATGAAACAAATATCCTTGTAATCTTTGAATAGAATTTGTCCATAAAAAGTATCTCATTTCTTCAAATGTTTCATTTTGATTTGGATATATTATTATTGAACTCTAAATTCTCCTCTCATCTGACTTTTAGATTATTCTAATTTTGCTATATTAAAGCACTTCAATATATCACTTTTTAGATTTATTATACATTTAATGAATTTATAAACAATAATTAAGTATTATTTATACTTAAATTTGTATCTTGTAGTAATTCTAAGTGATGTCTAATAAACACACTTTGTTGGGCTTGTCTTAATGAGCTCCACTGATTAAGCTATCATTTAAATATTAAATATTTTATTTTTTAGACTTTTGCCACCATTTGCAAGTGATTTTGATTTGTACTTTACTTGTTTAATAAGGATATTACATTCAAATTTTGCATGACAATTTATCAACTTTTTCACTTTACTTTTGTTTTGTTACAATGAAAGTCTAATTCTCTTCTCTTTTTACCATTAAATCTATTTAATTTTGTTAGATTATATGTTTTTAATTTATGTCATTTCCACTTTAGTACATATTTTCTAAATATTAAAATAGTTATCCATTAATATTTATGCATATTTACTATTTTAATTCATTGTAATTCCGAATTAGGCCTCATCAAGAAAAAAGAAATGTCATTTAACTCATCTTGATGAGTTCTATCAAATAAAATATTTATTTTTATATTAGTATGAAACACTAATTCTACTCTCTTTTGGCTTTTGCATTACTTTGATTATGTTACGTTATATTTTTTTAATTTATCTCATTTCAACTTTAATGTATATTTGCTAAATTAAAAGATAATAATTTATTATTATTTATACTTATTTACTATTTTAATTCATTGTAATTCCAATCTAGGTCTGACTAACACAAACTAATTGCATTTGACTCATCTTGATGAAACCTATCGAATTGAATATTTGATTTTGTATTTTAAAATATTTTATTTTCTTCGGTTTTGCATGCTTTGCTAGACATTTTGATTTGTACTTGATTTGATGATCAAATATATTACACTTGATCCCTTTAGTATCTTAGAATGTAATTTTTTTAGTATAATTTTTCTCGTTTCAAGTTTTTTTCATTTCTTTTGTTATAATACTATGTGACTTTAAATCTCTCTTTTTGTGACCTTAATATTGCTTGGATTTGGTTATATTAAAGTAATAATTATTTTTCTCATTGATTATTTTACATCACAAAAATTTATCTTATCTTAGCCTAATATGAACTATCTTAATAAGAAAAAATTTATTTATTTTTGTTATTCATAGCACTTCCAAAAAAGGTTTGATTAAGATTAAACACTTCTTCTTAATCTTCTTCTCCATCTTCCATTTCTTCTTTCTCTTTCTTCTTCTTCTTCTTCTTCTTCTTCTCTTTCTTCATCATCTTCTCCTTCTTCTTTTTCTTAAACTTCTTCTTCTTCTTCTTCTCCTTCTTCTTCTTCTTCTTGTCAACAAGCTCTATCAAATTAAATGTTTAATTTTATTATTTAAATATTTCATCTTCTAGGTAAATCCTTTACTGAGTGACATTTTGATTTGTAATATATATATTCACTTATAAAAGAAATGATAAATTGGTAATATTTTTTACTATTTTAGTAATTCTAAATATATCCAAATGATGTCCAATCGAGATAAAGTAATTATCGTTAACCACATTTCGATGGACTATATCCAATACAATATTTATTTTTATATTTATAAATATTTCAATTTCTACTATTTTGATACACGATCTATGGTCTTTTGATTTGTGCCTACTTTAGTGATCCACGATATTAAACTAGATCTCCTTAATGTCTAGTAATGTAATTATTCCATAAATTTTATCTTATTTGCTCAATGTTTTTGCTTTAATTTGGTTAAATTACTATGAAACACTAATTCTCCTCTTGTTTGACTTTTGCATCAATTTCATTTAGTTGTATTAAATTGCTCAAATTTATCTAATTTTAGCTTTTATATTTACTAATAATTAAAATAGTAATTTAATATTATTTATACTTATTTAAAATATTATTTCACCATAGTTCCAAATAAGATCCTATCAAGGCAAAAAACTTTCAATGAGCTAATGTCAAAATGCTTTATCCAATTAAATATTCATTTTTTTATAATTTTAAATTTTTTTATTTTCTATGGTTTTTACATAATTTATGAGATGTTTTTACTCTTACCTGATTGATGATTGAGGATGTTATTCTCAATCACATTAGTATTTTGGAATGACTTATTTTTATAAATTATTTCTTATTTCTTTAGTTTTTTTTTGTTGTGTTATAAAGAAACTCAAATTCTCCTCTCATGTACCCTTTACATCACTTTTATTTGGTCAGATTCAATAATTTCAAATTATCTAATCTTAACATTAATATAAATTTATTTAATATGAATTTTGATTATTTTTTATACTTCCTTCAATTATTAATTTATAATAATTCCAAACAAGGTCTAACCAAGATGAATTAACCATTATTAAACCCTGTTTGATTAGGTCAATCCATTTAAACTATCTTTTTCATACTTTTAAATATTCAATTTCCTATGGTTTTGCTAAGAGTTATGTGATATTTTTTACAAAAATAATTTGATGATTAGGGAAGCTACATTTCATCACTTAAGTATCTTGGAAAACGACATTGCCTTACAATTTATCTAATTTCTTTAAAGTTTTTATTTTGATTTGGTTATTATTATAAAAGACAAAATCTCCTGTCTCGTGTCCTATACATCACTTTGATTTGGTTGTATTATATTATTTCGATTTGCATTTTTTTAAGTTTAATATAAATCTACTTAATATTAATGTAATAATTTATTATTATTTATGTTTTTTGATAATTTGTAGTAATTCTAGAAAATGTCTGGCTAAGATGAACCAAACATTGTTGGACTCTTCTCGACAAGTTCTTAAAAATTAAATATTTATTTTTATATTTTATGTATTTAATTTCCCAAACTTTTACCATGTTTCATGAGTAATTTCATTTTGTATTTAATTTTATGTTCGAGGATGTTGGACACGAACTCCTTAGTTTCTTTAAATGTAATATTCTTATGGAATTCATGACATTAAGGAAAAAGTTTTCATTTATTTTTGAATCTAACTTAATAATTATGTTATAAGAAATCTCCAAATTGTCTTGGTAAACAAAGTTTTTATACAATTTATCTTATTTTTCAAATGTTTTACTTTGATTTTGATATATTACTATGTAATCTAAATTTCCTCCCATTAATGTTTATTTCAATTCGATTTTTTTATATTATATTACTTCATTTTATCTCATTTAAACTTTAATATATATTTACTTCATATTAATATAATATTTCACTATTATTTATTTTAATTTAATTTGATAATTCAAGTAAATCTAAATGAGTTCTGATTGAAAGATATAAACATTATCAATAAGCTCCATCCAATAAATATTAATTTTTATATTTATTTTTGATGGTATAATTTATGAGACAATTGGATTCTTACATAATTTGATGATCATAGATGTTACACTTAGTCTCCTTAAGAACTTGTAATACAACTTTCCAATATAATCATTCTTATTGATCCAAATTTATTACTTTAATTATGACCACTATATCACTTCCATTTAGTTATAATATATTGTTTCAATTTATTTTATTTTAGCTTTAATTTATATTTACTAAAAAATAAAATAATTATTTATGATTGTTTCATTAGTAATTCATAGTAATTCAAAATAAGTTTTGATCAAAGCAAAACAAATTTCATTAGACTCATCTCAATGTGCTCTCTCTAAATAACTATTTATTTATTTTCAAAAATTTAATTTCCTAATGTTTTTGTATTATTTGTGGGTAACATCAATTCGTATGTTTTTTGTTGATGAAAGATATTACGCTCGATTTCTTTTGCAACTTAGAATTTTACTTTGAATTGCAATTATGTAATGCCTTCAAAATTTTCAAATTGATGTAGTTAAATTATTATTTAACTATAAATGCCATCTCATGTCATAATTACATGGCTTTGGTTTGGTTATATTGCTTTGTTCTAGTTAATCTATTTTTAGCTTTAATATACATATATAATTAATATAAAAATTAAAATTTATTATTATTTATGCTTATTTATTTTTTTAATTCACATTAATTTTAGAAGAAGTCGAATCAAGATAAAACAAATGTAGTTGTATGTGCTTGAATGGGCTCTTTAATTTTAGATATTCATTTTAATATTTCTTAAAATATTATTTTCTAGAATTTTCACACAGTTTTTAGAACATTTTAATTCTTATACTATTCTATGATTGTTATACTCGTTCTCCTTAGGATCATGGAATGCAACATTCCAACATAATTTTTTATCTTTTCTACAAATTGTTTGCTTTTATTTCATTACCTTAATATTTAACCTTAAATCATGTTTTATTGAAACCTCTACATTACTTTGATTTGGTTAGCTTACATTGGTTCAATTTATCTCATTTCTTCTTTAGTATATATTTATTTATTTTAAGATTATAAATTTTTATTATTTATGTTTATTTACTTTAGTAATTCACAACAAATCAAAACAAGTTTGATTGAGACTAAAGAGTTATTTGTACCTTGGAATACAACTTTTTCATACAATTTACCTTATTTTTACAAAAGGTTACTTTGATTT
This sequence comes from Vanilla planifolia, assembly GCA_023846275.1. Classification (NCBI taxonomy): domain Eukaryota; kingdom Viridiplantae; phylum Streptophyta; class Magnoliopsida; order Asparagales; family Orchidaceae; genus Vanilla; species Vanilla planifolia. The sequence goes on along the minus strand of JAIUJO010000128.1, from coordinate 650,163 downwards.
AGTTATATTATTATGTAACTCTAATTCTTCACTCATGTGAGATTTACTTCACTTTGATTCAATTTTATTACAATGTTTTCATGTATTTAGTTTTTAGCTTGAATATATATTTTTCGAATATTAAAATAATAATTTATTATTCTTTATGGATATTTACTTTGGTAATATATATTTTGAAAGTAGGTTTAATCAAGATGAAACAAACATCATAGGATTTTGGTTATTTACTTTGAATATTTACTTTATCTCAAATAGCTCTATGCTATTAAATATTTAATTTTATTTTTTAACTTTGTTTTATTTTCTATGATTTTGGTTTCTTTTGCAAAACATTTAGTTTTATAAGTGATTTAATGATTGATGGTGTTATACTCGATTATTTAGTATATTGGAATGCAAGTTTATTACACAATTAATCTCAATTCTTCAAATATTTTTCTTTGATTTCATTTTATTACTATGTAACCTTAAATCTCCATTCATATGACCTTCAAAACAATTTGATATGTTGACATTACATTTCTTCTATTTATCACATTTTAGTTATAACATATACCTACCTAAGACTTAAATAATAATTTATTATTATTTAAGATTATTTACTTTTGAAATTTGTAATAATTCAAAACAAGTTCTAATTGAGATTAATGAAATATCATTCATCTAAATGATCCACATTAAATAAAATATTTATTTTTATATTTTTAATTGTTTTATTCTTTAGAGCTTTGGCATGCTTTAAAAGATATTTTGATTCATACCTAATCTGATAATAAGAATACTACCTAATGTCCTTAGTATCTTGGAAATACAATTTTCCATTGCAATATGTCCCATTTCTTAAAAGTTTTTGCATTGATTTCATTATATTACCATGTAACATGAAATCTCCTATTGTCTAACATTTATATTATTTTTAATTTGGTAATTTATTTTTCTTTAATTTTTTTCATGTAAGATTTAACATATATTTAATCAAAATAAAGGTAATAATGTATTATTATTTATGATTATTTAATTTCGTATTTGTAGTAATTTTAGGTGAGGCTTGATTATCTCCATGATCTCTACACAATTAATTATTTTTATATTTTAAAATATTTTATTTTCATGGGATTAGGCATGCATTGTAGAATATTTTTTTCATACATTATTTGTTAATCAAGGATGTTACACTCAATCTTGTTATCATCTTTGAATGCACCTTTCCTTTATAGTTGATATCATTTCTTCAAATAATACTTTGTTATATTTAAGCTTATATATTTTTGAAATTAATAGAAATTCCAATAGAATTCCAATTGAGATGAAAAAATGCCTTTGGACTAATCATGATGAGCTTTATCTAATTAAATGTTAACCATTATATTTTTTAAATATTATAATTTTTAAGGCTTTGGCATGCTTTACAAGTTATTTTGATTTGTACTTTATTTGATAATTAATAATGTTACATATGATCATCTTATTATCTTTGATTGCAACTCACAAGTGCAATTTATCTCATTTTAATGAATGCTTTGCTTTTATTTTGTTATATTGCTTTGTGCTATAAAACTCTTCATGTGTGACCTTTATATCACTTTGATTAGGCTACATTATATTGATTTAGTTTATCTTATCTTAGCTTTAATATATATATTTTCTTAATATTAAAATACTAATTTGTTTTTATTAATTATAGTTTTTATTTTGTAATCTATAGTATTCCAAACATGGTCTGATTGAGATGAAAGAAACATTATTGGACGCATATCAATATGATCCATCCAATTGAATATTAATATATATATATATATATTTTATATTTTTGTTAATAATTTTTCCATACTCTGTAAAACATTTAGATTCATATCTTATTTTATGATGGAAGATGTTATGCTCAATCTCCTTAAGTTTTTTATTTCATCTTTCTTATATAATTTATCTTTATTCATCAAACTTTTTCTTTGATTTTGTTATATTAGTAATAACTCTAAGTCTCCTTTCATGTGTCCTCTACCTTGCTTCCATTCGATAAGGTTACAATGTTTTAATTTATCTCATGTGAGCTTTAATATATTTTTATGTAAAATTGAAATAATAATTTGTTAATTTTTGTACTTATTTATTTTGTTAATTTGTGGTGATTCCAAATGATGTTTGATTGAGATCCATCAAAAGTTTTTGAATTTATCATGATAGTCCATATCCAATTAAGCATTCATTTTTAAATTTTGAAATATTTCTTTTTTATAATTATTGCATTCATTATGAGATATTTTGATTAGCACCTCATTTGATGATCCATGATGTCACACTTGATCTCCTTACTATCATGGAATGCAAATTTCTCATACATTTTATATCATTTACTCAAATGTTTTACTTTGATTTTCTTATTTTATTATGAAATTATTTTTCTACTTTAGTGCAACTTTTAAATTTAATTGATTTAGTTTTAATAAATTGTTTTAATTTACCTTATTCCAACTTTATTATATATTTAATTATAGTATAATATTAATACTTTATTATTAATTATTATATAAATTGGAATTTGTAGATGTTTCCAAATGAGGTCTGATCTATGCAAAAACTCTTCATTGGACCAATCACTATAAGCTATATCTAATTAGATATTATTTTATAATTTTTAAAATTTTATTTTGTAATAGTTTGAAATACTTTACGATTTATTTTGTATCTTACAAGATTTGATGATCGAGGATCTTACACTCAATCTTCTTAGTATTTTGGAATGTAAATTTTGCTTATACAATTTATGTAAGTTGTTCAAAACTTTTGATTCTATTTTGTTATTTATTATGAAGCTCAATTTTGTGTCTCATGTAACCATTACATTATCTTTATTTAACTAGATTACATTATTTTATATTTATTTAATATTAAAAATATTATTTGTTATTATTCATGCTTATTACTTCTATAATTTGTTGTAATTCTAGATAAGGCATAATCGAGTTGAAATAAATGCTATTGAACTCGTCTTGATGAATTCTATTTAATTAAATAATTATTTTTATATTTTTAAAAAATTAAGTTTCTAGTGTTTTTGCACATTTTACATAGTTTGATTTGTACTTCTTAATTTAATGGTTAAGGATGTTGTATTTAATGTCTATAAAAACATGGAATCAACTTTGTTGTATAGTTCATCACATTTCTTTAATTTTTTTTCCATTTGGTCATATTATTAAAAAACTCCAAATCTGCTCTCACAAGATGATCATAACACTTTAATTTGATATTACTTCAATTTATCTTATTTCAGCTTTAAAATATATTAAAATAATAATTTTTTATTTATGCTTGTTGACTTTAGTAATTCAATGTGATTTAATTGATTATGAGAAAACAAATAACGTTGAACTCATCTCTTGACCTATAACTAATTAAATATTCATTTTTTATATTTTTATTTTTTTATTTTCTAGATTTTTGACATTCTTTATGAGACATTTCAATATGGAATTGATAAGACGATTGCTGATGTTATCGGAGATATCCTTAGTAACTTGGAATGCAACTTTCTTATACCATTTGTCTCATTTTTCAAATTGTTTACTCTTATTTGGTTATATTACTATGTGAACATAAATCTCCATTCTTGTAGCCTTTACATCACTTTGTTTTAGTTATAATATAATGCTAAACTTTATCACATTTAAATTTTAATATATATACATATGTACTTAATATTAAAATTAAATTTTTATACTATTTTAAGCATGTTTAATTTAATAATTTATAGTAATTCTAAAATAGGTTTGATCAAGATGAAACAAATGCCATTACCTTGAACTAAACGAACTCTTTTCAGTTAAATATTCATAGAATTTTTATGATTGTGGAGGCTACACTTTATTTCCATAGGTTGTTTGAGTGCATCATTTCTAAATAGTTCATCTTTTCTGTTAGAGGTTTTCTCTTTGATTTCATTGTGTGAATATGTATCTCTAAATCTCATTTTATGTGACCTCGACCTCGCTTTGATCAGGTTAGATTACATTACTTTAACTTATCTCATTTTAATTATAGTACATATTTACTTAAAAAAGAAGTAATAACTTTTTAATAATTATGCTTACTTATTTTGGTAATTCTCAGTAATTCAAAATTATATTTGCCCCAGATGTAACAAACATTATTAAATTTATCTAGATGTGCTATATCAAATTAATTTTTCATTTTTATATTTTAAAATATTTCCTTTTTAAGTGTTTTAGCACACCTTATGAGACATTGAGTTTAACTTGATTTGGCAATCCTCGATTTTACACTCGATCTTTTTAGAATATTGGAATGCAACTTTCATGTATGATTTATCTAATTTACTCAAATATTTTATTTTAATTTCATTATATTGCTACAAAACACTAATTCTCCTCAAGTGTGAGTGTTACATCATTTTTATTTAGCTTAGTTAAATTACTTAAATTTACATAATTTTAGGTTTATTATATTTTTATTAATTATTAAAATAAAAATTTATTATTAATTAAACTAGTTTAAATTAGTATTTATAGTAATTCTAGATGAGGTGTGATTAAGACAAAACAAACTTTGTCAAACTCGTCTCGACAAACTCAATCAAATTAAATATTTATTTTTTATAATTTTTAATATTTTATGTGATATTTTAACTATTACCTTTTTTCATGATTGGGGAAGTTACATTAAATTTTTTTAATTTTTTAATGAAACTTATCATGAGCAATTTAATACATTTCATTAAAATTTTTTCTTTTGTTTTGTTGTATAACGGTGAAACTCAGTCTTCTGTTGCATGACCTTTACATCATATTAAATTTGTTAGATTAATTTTTTTAATTTATCTTCTTGTAGCATTAGTATATATTTATTTAATTTCGAAATATTAATTTATTATTATTTATTCTTATTTTGATTTTAGTAAATCATAGTACTTCCAAATAAAGTCTAATTGAGGTGAAACAAATGTCATTAGACTTATCTTGAGAAAGTACTATCCATTCAAATAATCATTCCTATTGTTTTATATATTCAATTTTTAGGAGTTTTTTATGCTTTACATGACATTTTAGTTAATATTAGATTTGATGGTTGATGATATTACACTTAATCTCCTTAGTATTTTGGACTACAACTTTCTTATAAATTTATGTAATTTCAATTCTAACATATATTTAGTTAATATTAAAATAATAATTAATTATTATTTATGCTTATTTACTTTTGCAAGTCATAATAATTTCAATCGAGGTTCAATCAAGAGAGAACAAACATCATTGAATTATTTTTAGGTGTTTCTTCATATTAAATATTAATTATTAGTATTTTAAAATATTTTATTTCTAAAGTTTTGACACTCTTTACAAGTCATTTTGATTCATACCTAATTTGATGATTGAGGATGTTGCACTCAAATACCTTAGTTTAATGGATCACAACTTTCTTGCATAATTTATCTTATTTGTTAAAACTTTTGCTTTAATTTTGTTAAATTACTATAAAACTCTAATTCTCTTGTCAGTGACAACTAATTTTCTTTTGTTTAGTTATATGGCATTATTTTTAACTTGTCTTATTTTATCTTTAATATATATTTAATTAATATTAAAAAAAATTTATTTTTTATGGCTATTTAATTTTGTGTTTCACATTAATTTGATGCAAGGTCTGATAAACATGAAAGAAATATTATTGTACTCGTCTTGATGAGCTATATCAAATTAAATAGTCATACTAATATTTTTAAATATTTTATTTTTAGGCTTATGGCACACTTTATGAGATATTTGAATTATACATATTTTAACTATTGAGGATGTTATATTCAATCTCCTTAGTATCTGGGTATGACTTTCCATTCTAATTTATTTCATTTCTACAAATCTTTACTTTGATTTAGTTATATTACTAGGTTACTCTATATCTTTTGCATATAACATTTACATCACTTTGATTTGGTTATATTACATTCACCTTCAACATATATATACTTAATAATAAGTTAATAATTTATTATTTTTAATGCCTATTTATTTGTAAATTTCATAGAAATTCAAAATTAGGTTATGAAATAATCATCATTACACTCATGTTGATGGGCTTTATCGAATTAAATATTCATTTATGTATTTTTAAATATTTTAGGGGTTTTGACAAGCTTTACGAGGCATTCTAATTCATAATGGCTTTGATGGTTAAGGGTATTACATAGGATCTACTTATTGTCTTAAAAAAATAAGTTTTTCGTACAATTTCTCTCATTTTTAAAATTTTTTTGCTTGTATTATTTATTTTACTATATAATCTAATCTCTTCCAATTAGATCTTTACATCACATGCATTTTTTGCATGATATTTTACTTAAATTTATTTCATTTTAACTTTAATATATATTTATTTAATATTAATATGATAATGTGTTATTATCTATTCTTATTTAGTTTAATGATTTACAAAAATTTCAAATCATTTTGAATTGAGACAAAACAAACATCATTGTATATGTCCCAACGAGCTCCAACTATTAAATAATAATTATTTTTTATTTAAATATTTTATTTTTAATTTTTTAGAACATTTTATGAGGCATTTTTACTTGTTAATATTTTGATGATTGAGGATGTTACAAATGATCTCCTTGGTATCATGTAATGCAATTTTCCTGCACTATTTTTCTGATTGTTTGAATTTTTTTCTTTGATTTTATTATTTTACTATGAAACTGTAATTCTCCTCTCTTATGTTTTTTATATCACTTTTATTTGGTTATATTATATTTTCATAATTTATCTGATTCCAAATTGAATATATATTTTCTTAATAGTAAAATAATAATTTATTTTTATTTTTATTTGTTTACTTTTGTATTCATAATAATTTTAAATAAGTTATAATCAAGATGAAAGGAATGTCATTAGAATCATCTCAAAGTACTTTTTTATTTTAAAATATTTCATCTTGTAATTATTTGATATATTTTATGAGAAATATCAATTAATGCCATATATGATGATAGAAGATGTTAGACTAAATCTTCTTAGTATCTTAGAATTTTATTTTCTCAAATAATTTATTCATTTTTGAAACAAGTTATTTTTTAGAGTTTTGCAACTCAACTCTTTTATACCTTTCCAAGGATTTGATTTTGCTATACTACATTGTTTCAAATAATATATATTCAGCTTTAATATAAATGTGATTAACATTAACAAAATAGCTTATTATTATTTAGGTTTATCAATTTTTGTAATTTGTAGTAATTTGAAATGAAATCTGATCAAGATGAAACAAATATTATTTGATGCTCCTTGAATAGCTCTATACATTTAGATATTGATTTTTATATTTCTAATTACTTTATACTCTAAAGTTTTGGTATGATTTACAAATTGTTTGCTTTGATTTTGTTCTGTTGCTGTGTAACTATAAATCGTCATTCATGTGGCCTCTTCATTGCTTTGATTTGGTTAGATTATATTGCTTCAATTTAACTCATTACATGTTCAATACAAATTTGCATATTAATAAATTTATAAAAATTATTATTTAGGTTTATTTACTTTGGTAATTGATAATAATTCTAAGCAAGGTTTGATAAATACCAAACAAACGTTGTTAAGCTCATCTCGATGAGCTTTACATAATTTAAAAATTATTTTTATATTCTTAAATACTTTTTTCCAAGATTTGGGTAAGTAGTATTGGACCTTTGATTGATACCTAACTTGATGACCAAGGATTCTATACTTGATCACCTTAGTATCTTAAAATGTAACTTCTCTATATAATAGATCTCATTTCTTCATATTTTTTCTTTGATTTGATTATATAACTATTTAACTATAAACCTTCTCTTATTTGACTCTTGCATTGCTACGATTTAGGTTTATTATATTTCTTTAATTTATCTAATTTCTCAACTTTAATATATACTTACCAAATAATAAAAAAGAATTTAACATTTTTTATGGTTATTTGCATTTTTATTTCTTATTAATTCCAAACTATGTGTGATCAAGATAAAACAAATGTCATTGAACTTGTCTTAAAGAGCTCTATCTAATTAAATACACATTTCTATATGTTTATATAAATTCTTTTCTTGAGTACTAGCTTCCTTTGTGAGAGATGGATTCATAGAAGGATTGGTGATCGATTATGTTAGACTCAATCTTCTTAGTATCTTGGAATGCCACTTTTGTGCATGATTTACCTCAATTCTTTTAATGTTTTTGTATTGATTTGATTTTATCACTATGTAACTCTAAATCTCCACTAGTGTGACCTCTACATGGCTTTGATTTAATTATATTATATTACTTCAATTTTTGATGTTTTTGCTTTAATAAAGACTTATTTAATATTTCAAAATACTTTATTATTATTTATTCTTATTTACTTTCGAAATTCATTGTAATTCTAAATAAGGAATGATGAGATATAATAAATGTTGTTTGACTCTTTCCAATGAGTTTTATCCAATTAAAATTTTATTTGAATATATTTAAATATTTTATTTTTTAGTGTGTCAACATGCTTTTTGAAATATTTGGATTTATAATTTATTTGATGATTAGGGTATTATGCATAATATTTTTACTATCTTGGACTTCAACATTTTGATACAATTAAACACATTTCATCTTGTTATTCATAAAAATTCATTATTTTACTGTGTAACTCGAATTCTCATCTTTTGTGACCTTTTTATCATCTTGACTTAGTTTTTCAACTTTATTGAATTTATCTCATATAAGATTTAACATATATTTATTTAATATTAAAATAATAATTTATTATTATTATTATTAATTTTTACTTACATTATTTTACACAATAATTCCAAACAATGGTTGATCAAGAAGAAATAATTAACATTGGACTCATCTCAATAAGCTTTATGCAATCAAATATTTATTTTTATGTTTTTAAAATTATTTTAAGGTTTTGGCATCTTATTTAATGATAGAGAAGTACAATTGTTCTCGTTAGTACCTTGGTATGCAAATTTCTTATATAATTGTTTCACATCTTCAAATTTTTCACTTTTACTTAGTTATATTATTATTTTTAATTTATTATATTTCAAATATGATATTTGCTTATTTAATATTAAAATAAAATAATGATAATATTAATAATTATTTATGTTTATTTAATTTTTAATTTGTAGTAAATCGAAAAGACATCTGATAATATTGAAAGAAACATCATTGACCTCATCACAGTGAGCTATCTTAACAAACATTTGTTTACATTTCTCTAAAATTTTTTATTTCTAATGAATATATTATTTTTTTGGAGCATAAAATTTTTTTATTTTTAATTTTTGCATGATTTACAAATTATTTTAATTCATACCAAATTTCATGATCAAGGATATTATACTTGATCTCTGTAGTATCTTAGAAGGTCACTTTTTTACACAATTAATCTTTAATTTGACATTCTTTTTCTTTGAACTGGTTATTTTACGATGTAACTCCACATCTCCTCTCATGTAACATTTGTATTGACTCCATTTTGTTTTATTAAATTGCTTTACTTAATATCATTTTTTAGCTTTAATATTAATACTTAATATTAAAATAATAATAATGATTATTTAGGCTGATTTTATTTTATAATTTATTATAATTCCAAAAATGGTTCATTCAAGATGAAATAATTACCTTTGTAGATATCTCGATGAGCTTTATCTTATTAAATATTAACTTCTATATTTTTTTTAAATATTTTAATTTAAAGGGTTTGGCAGGCTTTATGAGACATTTATATTTCTACATGACTTGATTATTGAGAATATTACACCTGATCATGTTATTATTTGGAATGCAACACTTCATGAAATTTATTTCATTTCTACAAGTTTTTAGCTCTTATTTGGTTATTCTAATTTAGAGAACCAAATCTCTTAGCATTTGACCGTTACATCTCTTCGATTAGGTTATATTAAATTGGTGTAATGTATGTCATGAAACCTACAGAAACTATTAAAAACATATTTAAAAATATAATAAGAGATATTTAATTGGATTGATCTTATCGAGACTATTTAAATGATGTTTATTTCATTTTCTATGAATTCAACTTTCCCGTTTAATTTATCCCTTTACATAAATTTCTTTTTTCATTTAATTATGCTAGTAAGTAATTATAAATATCCTTTTGTGTGATCCATACTTTGCTTTAATTCAATTTGACTACATTCCTTCTTATTATTTGATGTTTTAATTTATACTTAATATTGAAATAATAATCTATTAATATTAATAATTATATAATTTGGTAAGTTTTAGTAATTCAAAAGGATGATCAATCAAAACGTAAGAAATTTTATTGTACTCATCTTCACTTGCTATGTCCAATTTAATATTAAACTTTATATTTTTACATACTTCACTTTTTAGTGTTTTGACACATTTTTTTAGATATTTTTAGTTTTATCTTATTTGATTATCCATGATGTCGCACTCGATCTCCTTAGTATCGTTCATCACGATTTTTTTATACAGTTTATGAAATTTACTCAACATTTTGGCTTTGATTTTGATATTTTATAATGAAACTGTAATTCTATTCTTATATGAATTTTACATCCCATTCATTTGGCTATATTAAATTCATTTAATTTATCCTATTCAACATAATCATATATTTATTGAATATTAAAATAAGAATTTATTATTACATACACCTATTTAAGTTACTATTTATCGTAATTTCAATCGACATCCAATATTGATAACACAAACTTTATTGCACTCATCTCAATGAGCTCTACCCTTTTAAATATTGTTCTTACAATTTTAAATGTTTTACTATCTATTGTTTTTGTGCAATTTATGAGAGATTTTTATTTTAACCAAAGTTCACAACTGAGAATATTTTAACTAATCTCTTTAGTATTTGGGTATGCCGCTTTTCTATCATAATTTATCAAATTTCTTAAAATATTTTTCTTTTAGTTTGTTATATTACTATGAATCTAAAATGTTTGTCTTGTGTAACCTTTACATTATGTTTATTTGGTTGAATTATACTCTTTCGATTATTTTCATTTCAACTTTAATAAATATTTACTTATTATTAAAAAAATTATTATTATTTATTATTAACTTATTTTGTAATTTATAGCTACTTTAAATGAGGTCTAATCTATTCAATTAAAAAATTATTTTGTAATAGTTATTCCAAACATCATTGGAATAAAACCAATGAGTTCTATTCAATTAAGTAGTTATTTTAATAATTTATAAATAATTAATTTTCTGTGATTTGGCATAGTTTACAAGGCATTTCAACTTATTTTTATTTAATGATTGAGGATGTTATGTTAAATTTTCTTACTGTCTTGGAATGCAACATTCCTACATAATTCTTCTCCTTTTCTCAAATATTTTTTTTATTTTTATGTATTATTATGTAACTCTAAATCTCATCTCATGTGATAATTTCATTGCTTTGATTTTGTTATATTACTATATTTTAATATATCTTTTTTAGCTTTAAAATATATTAAAATAATAACATGCTCTTATTTATGCTTATTTTTTTGATAAGTCTTAGTAATTCAAAATGTTGTTGATTGAGTCAAAATAAGCATCTTTGAACTAATCTTGAATAAGTCTTTGTAACTAAATTTTCATTTATATATTTTTAAATATTTTAATTTTTTTTGTGTTTTTTATGCTTTATAAGAAATTTCAATTGTAATGGATTTGACGATCAAGGATATTTCAATCGATTTCCTTACAATCTTTGAATGCAACTTATTTTCATAATTTATCTTGTCTCTTGAAAGTTTTTTCTTCAATTTTGTTATATTATTTGAAACTTGAAATATCTACTTGTGTGAGATTTACAACACGTTGGTTTTATTATAAGATTTTACTTTAATGCAACTCTTTGCATTTTAATACATATTTTCTTAATGTTGAAATCATAATTTATTATTATTTAAGTATATCTTCTTTTGAATTCATAATAATTAAAAAGAATGCCAGATTAAGACTTGGCAACTCTTATTTGACTCAGCTTAATGAGCTCAATCAAATTAAATATTTATTTTCTATATTTTTTGAATATTTTATTTTCTATGTTTTTAGCACATTTTATGAGATATTTGTATTCATACTTGATTTGACAAATGAGGATGTTATACTCTATCTCTTTAGTATCTCAGATTGCAATGTTCCTATGCAATTATTTCATTTGATTAATATTTTTGTATTTATTTTGTTATATTACTATGTAATTATAAATCTCATCTTGTTTAACCATGACATTATCATGATGTGGTTTGATTGCATTGATTCATTCTATCTCATTTCATCTTAAATTTATATTTTCTTAGTATTAAATATTAATTTATTATTATTTATGACTTTGGTTCTTTGATAAGCTATATCTAATTATGTATTTACTTTTATATTTTAAGTATTTCTTAAGAGCTTTAGCACACTTCACAAAATATTATGATTCATACCTTATTTAATGATCAAAGATGTCGTGCTTGATTTCTTTAGGCTTTTTGAACACAACGATCATGTAGAATTCTTCTCTTTTCTTCATAGTTTTTGCTTTAATTTTGTTTTGTTAGTATATAACTCTACATCTCTTTTTGTGCGATCTCTACCTCTTTTTGATTCGATTAGATATCATTGCATCAACTTATCTTTTTTCAACTTTAATCTATATGTTTACTAAAATTTCAAATAATAAAATTTTAATATTTATGGTTATTTATTATGGTAATTCTCACTAATTCTAAGTAATATCTGATCGAGTTGTAACAAACATCGTGATGAGCTATATTAAATTATATATTCATTTTCATATATTAAAATATTTATTTTTTTATGATTCTCGCATGCATTACAAAACCTTTTAATTTTTAGTAAATGGAGCTATCTACTATGTTACACCTTTTTATGTCTTAGAATGCATTTTTTTAATAAAATTTATTTAGGCTACTCAAATATTTTCCATTAATTTGGTCATATTACTTTGAATTCTTAATTCTCCACATCTACGACTTTTATATCATTTTTATTTGGATATATTAAATTGTTTCAATTTATATCATTACAATTTTATTATAAATTGACTATATATTAAAATAATTGTTTAATATTATCTACACATCATAAATTGGTATTTTAAAAAATTCTTAATCAGTTCTTATCTAAACAAAATAAACTTTGTCACCTGCAAAATTAAATATTTCTTTAAATTTGCAAATATTTTATTTTCTATTTTTTTGCACACTTATGAGATATTTTAGCTCTTAGCTAATTTAACAATTGAGGTTGTTATAACATAATCTTCTTAGTATTTCAAATGTAACTTTTTTGGCATAATTTCTCATATTTCTTATTGTTTTTTGCATTTATTTGGTTATATTACAATGAAACACAATATCTCCCCTTGTGTAACCTTTACATTTTTTTGATTTGGTTAAATTAAGTTTTTTCAATTTATCTCCTTTTAATTTTAATATATATCTAGTTAATTTTAAAAGAATAATTTTCTATTATTTATGGTTATTGAATCTTACAATTCAAAATAGTTCCAATTAAGTTCAATCGAGATAAAAACATTTTACTCAACTAGCCTAAATATTATCTAATTAATTTTTGTATTTTTTAAATCTTTAAGTTCCTATAATATTGGAATGTTATACTAGATATTTCAATTTATTGTTGATTAGGTGATCAAGGATGTTACACTTTATCTCTTTTGCATCTTATAATGAAACATCTCAATATAATTTATCTTATATCTATTATTTATTTAATTTTCATTGGTTATTTTATTTTATAATTGTAAATCTCTATCCTGTGACATTTACATTATTTTTTTTGGTTTTTTTAAAATAAAAGCTCTTTATTGTTTTTATTTAGTTACATTACTTCAATTTACATCATTTTAGCTTTATTATATATTTACTTTATAATAAAATAGTAATTTTTTTTTATTTATGTTTAGTTACTTATGTTATTTGAGATAATTCCAAATGATAATTAAGAAGAACAAAATGTCATTGTACTCATATGAGCTATATCAAGATAAATATTCATTTTTTATTTTTAAATATTTTTATCTTCTAAGTTTTTGCATGCTTATTGTGACATTTTAGTTAGTAACTGAATTGATGATCGAGTATTTCACACATGATCAGTTAGATTTATTTTTATTACATTACTTCTAGTTATGTCATTTTTTCTTTAAAAAAATATTTATTTAATATTTAAAAATAATAAATTATTATTTATCATTATTTATATTGGTAATTTGTAGTAATATCAAATGGGGCCGGATAAAGAAGAAATAAACTTTGTTAGACATATCTTGTCAAGCTCTTCCCAATTAAATACTCGCTTTTATATTTTAATAATTTCATCTTTTAGGAGTTTTGCATGTTTTAATAATTTCATCTTTCCTTCTTGTATTGGAATCCAATTTTCCCACATAATTATCTCATTTCTTTAAATTATTTTCTTTAATTTTGTTATATTACTAAGCAACAATAAATCTCCTTTCATGCAACCATTACATCCTTTTGATTTGGTTAAATTACATTGACTCAATTTATCTCATTTTAGCTTTAATATGTATTTACTCAATTTTGAAAAGTTTTATTATTATTATTATGTTGTTTTTCGTTTATAAGTTATAGTAATTTTGAATGAGGCATAATCGAGATAAAACAAAAGTTGTTGGACTCTACCCAACAAGATTTATCTAATTAAATATTTATGTATGTATTTTTAACTATTTTAATTTTTGACATTTTAGCATGCTTTGTAAAGCATTTAGATTTGTATCTTATTTGATATAAAAGATGCTATGTTATCTTCCTAAGTTCTTTAAATATAGCTTTCCCAAAGAATTTATAATTTTTCTTCAAATTTTCATCTTTTATTTCAAAATGTTAGTATGTAACTCTAAATATCGTTTTGTGTGATCACAACCTTGCTTTAATTTGGTTAGATTTTATTTCTTTAATTTATCTTATTTTAGTTTAAATATATATTTACTTAATAATAAAATAATAATTTATTTTTATTTGTGATTACTTGCATAAGTTATTTGTAGTAAATTCAAGTGACCTCTAATTAAGAAGAAACAAATGTCACTATACTTATCTTGAACAACTCAATCCAATTAAATATTCATTTTTTATTTTTAAATATTTTTATCTTCTAAGGTTTTTGCATACTTAACGAGACATTTTAATTGGTGTCTCATTTGACTATTTTGTATGCTACACTTTATCTGCCTAGTCTTTTGGAATGAAACTTTCTTACAAAATGCATCACATTTCTTCTAATCTTTTGCATTAATTTTGTTATATTATTATATAACTCAAAATATTCTTTTTTGTGAAATTAAACCACTTATATTTTTTATTACATTCTTTTTATTTATCTAATTA
Organism: Vanilla planifolia; assembly: GCA_023846275.1. Lineage (NCBI taxonomy): Eukaryota > Viridiplantae > Streptophyta > Magnoliopsida > Asparagales > Orchidaceae > Vanilla > Vanilla planifolia. Next base: position 634,730 of record JAIUJO010000128.1, on the reverse strand, counting down.
TAGTTTTAAGATATATTTATTTATTATCAAAATAAAAGTAGATTATTAGTTATCATTATTTAAATTGGTAATTTGTTGTAATATGAAATAGGTGAAATCAAGAATAAATTTGTTAGACTCATCTCATCGAACTCTATTCAATTAAATACTCATTATTTAGAATTATTTTATTTTGTAAGATTTTGTCATCATTCATTAGACTTTTTGAGTTCTTCTTGATATGATGATCAATGAAGTTACACTATCTCCTTGGTATATTGGAATGAAGGTTTTTCATACAATTATCTTATTTTTTGAAATGTTTTCTTTGATTTGGTTGTATTACTATGTAACTATTCATCTCTTTTCTTGTGACCGATACATCACTTTGGTTTGGATAAACATATTGATTTAATTTATCTCATTTAAACTTAAATAAATCTTTACTAAATATTAAAATGTTTTATTATTATTATTATTAGTTATGGTTTCTGATAATTTATAGTGATTCTAAATGAGATCTAGTTAGGATAACCCAAACGACATTAAATGCATCTCAACAAGCTTTATAATATTAAAAATATTTATTTATTTATTTTTTAAATATTTAATTTTTAAATATTTGGAATAATTTACGAAATTTTTTTGTATCTTATTTGATAATCGAAGACATTACATTATCTCCTAAGGTTTGTAGAATGTAGCTCTCCAAAACAACATACCTTTTTTTCTAAAAAATTATTTACTTTGATTTTATGGTTATAATTGGAATAATAATTTATTAATATTTATGCTTATTTATTTTGGTAATTCTCAGAAGTTCGAACTGATTTTTGATTGTGTTATAAAAAACATCATTAGACTAATCTCAATGAGTTGTATACTATTAAGTATTAATTTCTATCTTTTGAAATTATTTCTTTTCTAGGATTTCTACATTCTTTATAAGATATTTTTATTTGTAACTAGTTTAACAATCCATAATATTATATTTGATCTACATACTATCTTAGGATGGAGGTTTTCCACAAAATTTACCTCATTTAGTCAAATTTTTTAATTTCATCACATTAAAAGATATTTTTTCAATTAGTCTCATTTTTTATTTATTAAAGGTTTACTATATAGTAAAGTACTAAGCTACTATTATTTACACTTAATTAAATTGATATGTTGTAGAAGTTCCAAACGACGACCAATCTAAGGAAAAAACTTCGTTAGAATCATCGTGACTAGTTTTATCTAATGAAATATTGTTTTTTATAGTTTTAAATATTTTATTTTCTATGGATTTTGCACACCTTATAAGATATTTCAATTTTTACTTAATTTCATGAATGAAGATATTGCGTTCCAATCCTTCTTTCACATATCCCTTGGTTTACTTTTATTTTCTTTCATTTTATTATTTCATTGAAGTTACAAATGAGGTATGATTGGGTCAAAACAAATGTCATTGGACTAATCTTAATATATTCTAAATGATGCATTATTTCTAAATTTTTAAGTTTCAATTTCCTATAATTGTTTGGTTTTTTATTAGGCATTTTAATTTGTACCATATTTTTTAATGGAGGATGTTACATTTGATCTTCTTAGTATCTTAGAATGCAACTTTCTTATCTAATTCATCTCATTTTTTCAATCATTTTCTTTGATTTGGTTATATTACTGTGAAACTCAAATTCTCCTCTATTATGGCTTTTACATTACTTTGATTTGGTTATATTAAAAATTTTTAGTTTATCTTATATTATCTTTAATAAATATTTACTTAATTTTTTAATAATAATTTACTATTATTTGCACTTATTTATTCTTACAATAACTAGTAACTCCAAACTAAGTTTGATCAAGAAGAAGCAAGTATCGTTTGAAGCATTTGGATGAGCACTACTCAATTAAAAATTAATTTGAATTTTTTTGTAAATATTTTATTTTTTTAAGGTTTTGGCATGCTGTGTGAGACTTTTTGATTCATACTTGATTTGATGATTAATGATATTACGCACAATCTATTTAATATTTTATAGTAAACCTTTTTGGATTAATTTATTGCATTTATTTAAATTTTTTACTTTATTTTTGTTATATTATTCTGTAGTTCTAAGTCTCTATTCTTATGACTTTTTCATCACATTGTATATATAATAATAAATTAATAATTATTTATTCATTTATTATGTTACATTACTTCAATTTATCCCATTTTCTTCAATATATCCCATTTTAGCTTCAATTTTTATTTACATAATAAAAAGATAATAATTTATTTATTATTTATGATCTTTACTTTTGTTATTTGTTGTAATTCAAAAGGACATCTGATTGAGAGAAGACAAATATTATTGGGCTTGTGTTTATGAGATTTTAATTTATACGTAATTTGATAATTGATGACATTACACTTGATCTCAATAATGTCATGAAATGTAACTTTCTCATAAAATGTATCTCATTTAATCAAATTCTTTGCATTGATTTTGTTAAATTGTTATGTGACACAAAATCTTCTATTTTATGACCTTTATATCACTTTAATTTAGTTTTATAAAATTTCTTTAATTTATCTCATTTAAGCTATAATATATATTTAATAAATATTAAAATAATAAAAGATTATTATTTATAGTTATTTACTTTGGTAGTTCTTAGTAATTAATGTTGCGATATGATTGAGACAGAAAATATTATTGGGTTGATCTTTTAGCCTCTCTATAATTAAATATTTATTTTGATATTTTAAAATATTTTATTTTCTAAAATTTTAGGATGTTTTGCGAGACATTTGGTTTCAACCCTGAGTTGATGTTATTACACTCTATCTTATTAATATCTTTTTACAACTTAATAGTACTATTATCTAATTTTTTTGAAAAGTTTAACTTTAATTTTTTTATATTGCTATGTGATTATTATTTTATATCTTGATAATATTTATTCGATTTAGTATTTATTTTATTAATTTTAAATATTTTATTTTCTAGAATTTAGTTGTGCTTTTTGTGGCATTTCAATTTCTTAAAAAATTTATCTCATTTCATAAAAATTTTGACATCAATTTAGTTATGCTACCATGTAACTCAAAATATCCAATTGTGTGACCTTTAGGTCACTTTGATTTGATTTTATTATATTTTTTAATTTATCTGATTTTAACTTTAATATACGTTCATTTAAAATAATAATAATAATAATAATAGATTGTTAGTTATGGCTATTTATTTTAGTAATTCATATTAATTTGAAATGAGGTAGATATAGATGAAACAGATGGCTTGTGTTCATGTTGGCAAGCTCTCCCTATTAAATGTTCTTTTTATAATTTTAATATTTTATTTTTTATGATTTTGGCATGTTTTATGAGGTATTTTCATTCAAACAAAATTTGATAGTTAAGGATGTTATAATCTATCTTCTTTGTATCTTGGATGATAGTTTAGCCGTATTATTATCACCTTTTTGCAAATAATTCCAAGGGTGTTATATGATTTACGAGGCATTTTGAGCTATACAAGATTTTATGGTCATGGTTGACAAACATGATCTCCTTATTGTTTTGAAAAACAACTTCCATATAAAAGTTTTCTCATTTTTCAAATTTTTTTATTTCATTATATTACAATGTAATCCAAATTTTATCTTATTAGATTAATGCATCACTTTAATTTTGTTAGATTATATTTGTATGATTTATCACATTTTAGTTATAATATTTATTTACTTTATGTTAATATAATAAATTATTATTATACATATTTTGTTTAATAATTCATAGGAATTTAAATAGAGTTTTAGTAGAGTTGAAGCAAAAAACAATGGACACATCTCACTTAGAACCATTTAATTAAATATTCATTTTTATATTTTTAAAAAATTATTTTCATGATTTTTGACACATTTTATGAGATATTTTTATTTTTATCTAATTTGATGATCAAGAAAACTTACATAGATGTCTTTGTTATCCTTGAATACAACTTTCAAGTTTAATATTTCTGATTTCTTCATAGTTTTTACTTTGATAAGGATGTATTAAAATTTAACTCTTAAATCCATCTCATATGACATTTATATTGCTTTGATTTAGTTATATTACTTTGCTTAAATTTGTCATACATTAGTTTTAATAAATATTTATTTAATATTGAAATAATATTTTTTATTATTTAAGCTTATTTTATTTGATTACTCATGATAATTCCAAATGAGGTATACTCATGATGAAATAAACATTGTTGCACCCATCATGATGAGCTCCATCTAATAAAAATTAATTTCTATACTAATAAGTATTTTATTTTTTTATGATTTTGACAGTTTTTACAAGATGTTTTGATTTATACATGTTTTGTTGATCAAGGATGTTATATTTGATCTCTTTAGAAATTTTTAATGCATCTTTTGCTTATAATTTAACTCATTTGTTTAAAATATTTACTTTAATTTTGTTATATTACAATGAAACTGTAATTCTTCTTCCATGTGACTTTTATAATGCTTTCATTTTGTTACACTTAATGACATTAATTTATTTCATTTAACATTATGATATATTTAATTAATAATAAAATAATAATTTATTGTTATTATGTTTGTATACTTTGGAAATTTTCTTAAATTCAAAAAAATGTTTGATTGATAAGAAGGAAATGTTGTTAGAGCTATCTTTTACAAAGCTTTTTCTAATTAAATAATTATTTTAGTAATGTGAAATGTTTATTTTCAAAAGTTTGGAACACTTTACAAGTAATTTAGATTTGTATCTTATTTGATAATCGAAGATATTACACTATGTCTTCTTATTATGTTGGAATTTTTACTTCCCCATAGAATTTATATTATTTTTTTGATTTTTCTCATTGATGTAATTATATTGCTATATAACATTAAGTCACGTCTTTTGTCTCCCTTACACTACTTTGATTTGGTTAAATTACAACTATTAAATTTATCTCATTACATCTTTAACTTAGACATACTTAATATTTAAATTATAATTTATTATTATTTATGGTTACTTCATTTGGTAATTCGTAGTAGTTTTAAATTATGTGTGCAAAATGAGCTTTATCAAATTAAATAATTATTTTAATAATTTTTAAAAGTTTATTTTCTAAAGTTTTGGCATATTTTTTTAGACATTGAATTATATCTAATTTGATATGCTTTATCTCCCTTATATCTTGGAATGCAATTGCCCCATAAAAATCATCTTATTTCTCCAAATTTTTCTTCAGTTGGTTATATTGCATTGCTACGATTCGGTAATAGTTCATCATTCCAATTAATGTAATTTAATATTTAATATATTTTTAAATAATTTTACAAAATAATTTTTTTTTTTGCTATTTTATTCAGTATTTTTTAGTGATTCCAAACAAGGTCCAATCGACATGAAAGAAATGTCGTTGGACTTGCTTCAAAAGGCTTTATCCATTTAAATATTAGTTGAATTATTTTTAAATATGTTAAGTAGGATTTTGGCTTTCTTCATGAGATAGTTTAATTTATAGAAGATTTAACTTTCGATGATGCTTCCTTCAAACCCTGTAGTATTATGTAATGCAGCATTCTCAAACAATTTATATTATTTATTCCGATGTTTTCTTTTATTTGATTATATTACTTTGGAACTTTAAATCTTTCTTCTGTGACCTTTACATCTCTTTGATTTAGTTATATTAAATTGCTTAAATTTATCATATTTTAGCTTTAATATATATTTACTTTATATTAAAATAATAAATTATTATTATTTATATATATTTACTTAAGAAATTCATACTTATTCCATACAAGGTCCAATCAATGCAAAACGTATATTATTAGGTTCATCTCGGAAAGCTCAATCAAATTTAATTTTTTTATATATTTTTAATACTTTATATTTTTAAATCTTGGCATGTTTTAGTAGACATTATGATTTATAGATAATTTGATTATCATGATGTTACACTTGATCTTCCAAGTATGTCAGAATGTAACTTTTCCATTTAATTTATCTTATTTATTAAATATTTTTTGCATTGATCTTAATGTTTTACTATATAAGACAAAATCTCCTCTTGTGTAACTATTATATCATTTTATGAGGTTTTATTATATTTCTTTAATTTATCTTATTTCAACTTTAACATATATTTATTTAATATTAAATAATCATGTACTATTATTACTTATGATTATTTATGATTAGTTATGACTGAATTTCATAGTAATTCCAAATGAGGTTTAATAGAGATGATACAATTTCGTTGGAGATCTCTTGATGAGCACTATCAAATTAAGTAATTATTTTATATTTTTTAAATATTTTATAATATATTGTTTTATTTTCTTGATGAGCACATATATTTATTTTCCATTTAATTGATTTCATTTGTTCAGATCTTTTTGCTTTCATTAGATTAGATATTTTTTTTAATTTATCTCATTTTAGCATTAATATATGCTTGATTAAAACAAAAATAATAATTTATTTATTTTTAATAATTTCAAATGGTGTTTGTTTCAGATAAAACAAATATTGTTTGACTTGTCTAAATTGGCTCTATTTAATTAAGTATTTATTTTTTTTATTTTTTTAAAATATTTTAGTTTTATGGTTTTTGCATACTTTATGAGGTATTTCAATTCCTACCAAATTTGACAATTGAGGATGTTACCCTCGATCCCCTTATTGTCTGGAAATACAACACTCTTGTGTACTTTATAATGTTTTTAAATATGGTTTGCTTTTATTTTGTTATACTACTATGTAAATAAAAATGACTTCTCTTGTGATTTTTACTTCACTTTCATTTGGTTAAATTATTTTCACTCAATTTATATTAGTTTAGCTTCAATATGTTTTTATTTATATTAAAATAACACTTCATTATTATTGATTCTTATTTAATTTTGTAATACATTTTAATTTTAATAATGGTCTAATCAAGATGAAACAAATTTATTGGACTATGCTACATAAGCTCTATCCAACTTAATATTCATTTCTATAATTTTTAAATATTTTTAGTTTTTAAGAGTTTAGCACATTTTATAAGACATTTTGATTTTTATCTGAGTTGATGATTTAAGATAACACACTTGATTTTATTTGTATATTGGAATATATAGGAATTCAACTTTCTTTTACAACTTAAGTTATTCCATAAAATTTTTTATTTTTATTTTTGTTTTATTGCAATGTAACTCTAGATCTCCTCTCGTCTAAGTTTTACATCAATTTAATTTAGCTATAGTACATTGCTTCAATTCATCTAATTAAATTGTATGAACTATTTGTTTAATGTAAAAGTAATAATTCCTTATTATTTGTGCCTATATATTTTATTAATTTATGATAGTTCCAAATTAGGCTTGATTGAAATGCATGAACATACACTCGCACATAATCATGCTTATGCACACACAAGCACCCATACACACATAGGCACACATAAACAGAACAACACATGCATTAATGTACATATGAACACAAACAAAACCAAGCAAGCACTCACACACACACATGCACACACATACATATGCAACCATGCACACACACATATGTAAGCAAAATACACACATAGACACATGCACATGTACACACACACATGTATGTATACATGCACATGCACACAAGAACACACAAAACACACACATACATACACAAGCAAACACATGCATGTAGAATAAGTCCACATATATGCACACATGCCCACAAGCATTGTCTCACATAAACACGCATGTGCATACATGTACACGCACAGGTGCACCCATGCATACACTTACAAGCACACACATGCATGTTCCAATGTATACAAACATACACGTACACACACACATACATAACACACACACTCATATGCACACATAAAGGCACACAAATAGGTACAAATACATGCATGCACAAATGCACACACATGCACATGCATGGATGCATACCAACATACACATAGGCACAGTCATGCATCCACAAAAGTGCATGCACAAGCAAAAGCACAAAGACACATACACATGAACAAGTAAGCTCATACACATGCATGCATATGCACAGATGCATATATGCACATGCACAAACACACGCTTCCACACACACATTCATGTACATACACGAGCACATATATTAGCAAACGTATTCACACAAACACATGAACAAACACACACATGCACACACTCACATGTAGGAACACCTACACATAAACATGTTCACACATAACACATGTAAGCATACACACACACACATGCACACACATATGCACACACGCAAACACAAATATGCACACATGCACTTACAAATGCATACACATGCACACACCCATAAACACAGCCACACATACACAAACTCACATGTACATAAATGCAAATGCACATAAACACACACATACACTCATATGGATAGACATACATAGACATGCATGCCAAGACACACTCACACACTGCACCTATAGACAAATAAACTCATACTCATACACTAACATACACATGCACAACTAAGCACACATACTTAAACACGTGAACTTACATGCATGCACACATACATGCACATACACTCTCACACATAGATGCACACGTATACACCCCAAGTGCATACATACAAGCATACACATGCACAACCAGGCATACACACCCACACCTACACACACATACATGCACACACACACACACATATGAGTGCACATGCATACAAAAATACACACATGTACAATAAATATCGATAGACATATACATATAAACGCACCAACTTACCCCCCCTATACACACACACACATGCATGCCCACCCTCATACACAACAATTGCACTCGTATGCACCCACACAGATGCACACACACGTACACACACACACCCACACCCACAGATGAAAAGACACACATATGCACACGCATAAATGAAAGAAGACACACAGAATGCACATGTATGCACATGCACACATAAGCACATATGCACATAAACACACGGGTGTGCACACCTGCACATAGATACATAGTCACACACACGTACAAAAACACATACATACGTGCACTTACTCACACAAGCTCAAATACATGATCACATGAGAATTCACAAACAAATGTGCACATGCACACAAACATGCATGCATACCCACATAGGCACACAAAATATACATTAACTCATGCACACAAACACACACACATGCCCAAGCATAGACTCACACACTCACATGCGCACACCACACCCAACCACAATTGCATACACACACACAAGCACAAAAGTACACACACATATTCACATATGCACACGCACACACAACACACAAACATCTGCACATGCACACATGAATTCATGCACTTATGTGCACACACACACATGCATAGGAATACAAATGCAAATGCATGCACAAACAAATGCACACACATGTACACAAACATTTACATGAAAAAGCAAGCATATATAAAGGCTCACTAGCATACACAGGCACATGCATACATATGTGAACACACACATACACATGCATACACAAACTTAGAAGCACTCACATACACACATATAGAATCACACATAAAAACACATGCATACACATAGACATGCATGTACACACACATAAATATGCACAAGCATACACACACACAACTACACACACATGCACATGCACATGCACACATGCATGTGCACACATAAATATACAAACACACATGTGCATGCCTACACACAAATAAAGACACCTATACAGACATGCACACACACACATACACATGTATATATGCAAGCACACATGGACATGGTCATGCACATGTATATACACATAGATATATACATATAGACACATATGCATATGTGCACATTTTCATACACAAATGCATAACCTGCATACAAACATGCTTACAAAAACACATACACATGGACACATAAATGCATGCAAGCATGTAAGCACATGCACACACACACACAGAAGTGCACAAAAATGACCATGAATGCACAAACACATGCATGTGCATAGGCAGGCACTGCTACACATGCACACGCACACATGCACATGCGTTTACCTTGCACACATGCATACTCAGACACACATACATGCACACACATATACACAAATTGATAAACATGTGCATGCACACTAATAAAGAAGCACACATGCACACACATGCTTGTGTGCATATATATACACACACACATGCACCGATGCTACTACCCATAAGCACGCACAAATACTCTTGAACATACACACATGAACTCATGCATAAAAATAGACATGTACACACCCAAACACACACACACATGAAGACATAGGCATAAACATGAACATGTAATCACACACACATGCAAGAAAATAGACAAATGCACACCCACACACTTAATCTTACATGTACACCCATCCACAAACATTCACATACACACACATGCACGTGCACATGCACTTACACAGGGACACACACATTAACACACATAGAAAACAATACACACACTCATGCATAGACATGAATGAAAATGTATATCAGCACATAAACATGCACACATGCAAAAATGCACACACACATATGCACCTAAACATAGTCAGACACACATACATACATAAAAACATGCATACATGAACTCATATATGCATACACATGAAGAAATATTTGCTTACACATGCACACCCATGCATACATGCACACCAACAACTCTACACACACAAACACATGCACACATAGACTCACACAGTTATACACACACATACATGAGCGAACACCTACACACATATCGATGCACATAAACAAACCCACATGTATGCCTACACATACAAACAACCATACATGCACACACATATAGACATGCATGCAGATAACAACATAGGTACACACACATACATCATGCACACACATACACCCACCCATCCACTCACATGCACATGCATCAGCACACAAGCACATACATGCATGCATAGCACACACATACACACACATGCATACACTCTCACAAACACATCCATACACATCCACACATGTATGCACATGACCACACAAACACCCAAAGACACACACACACACACATGCACACATACACATATTGACATGACAGACACAAACACTAAGACAAAACAACATATACACACCCTCACACACATATGCATAAACCTACATAAGCAAATGCACAAACACATGCATGCACACAAACATGCACACATACCCATGCGCATACACACACACACGCACACACCCATATACACACACATGCACACACACATGCTTGCAACACCACACATACACATGTATACACACATGCACACATGCCACAAGCATAAACACAAAAACTTGTATGCATACACGCATGTGCACACCCACACACACACACACAAATTCCTACATGTATATGCACATGCGCACATACAAATACATTCATGCACTTGCATACACGTATGCACACATCCACATGCATAGAGATTTACACATTTGCACAAACAAATTCATGCACATGCACATGCACACACACACGTGTAGACATAAACACACACACATATACACACATAACAACACATACACATAAACACACACCCATGTTCACACAAACACACCACATTCATCCAAACAAACACACACACACATGAACATAAGCACAAATAAGCACACACAAACACAAATGCATGCACACACACACACACCCACACACACATGCATACACACTTAGTCATGCACAACACATCCACATACAAAAAACATACATGCTCACACATGGACAAATAGACATACACACACATATACACACATATGCACATGCACGTATGGACACACTCATGCTTGCACAAATATGCAAACACACATACACACAAACACACAAACATGCACACATATGCAAAAATGCACATGCAACCCTAAGCACAAACACACAAACATGCATGTCTATGTGCCTGAACACATGCATGCTCATCGATGCACATATATAGACACACATACCTACTCATACACATAGATATGCACATGCACATGCACACACTCACACACATACAAACATGTATGCACACATTAACAATGGCACACACACTTGCACCCTCATACATACACATGCAAATGCATAAACATAGCTATATGTACATAGGCTCGCATGCATGCTTAGACAAACAAATGCCCAAAAATAAGCATGAATGCATACATACATGTCGTGTTGCATATCTATAGTTATGTTTCTTTATTTTGAAGATACCAAATCTTAAATATTTCTATTGAATTTTTTTAAATTAATTTTCAAGTTTTAAGTAGTCGATACTTATATTCTTAAGAGAACTAAAATAAAAAATAGCAAATGTCAAGTCCCATGAAAATCATCTTTATTGGAGTTGCAGACCACCAAGGGATATATTTTGGATATTATTTTAGATAATTTAATGTTACTTTTATCAAAATGTTAAACTTGATTGAAATATTTATCAGAGGCACACAAATCATCTTAACAAATACTTAAGATTCCAATATTTTTTAACTATCTTATCTTAACTATCATTTTAGCTTAATCATAGCTTTAAAAATTTTATTAACCAGTATACAAGCACACACACATATACACAAGCATATACACCTATGCACATGTGCACCTACATAGGCACACGCACTCACATAAACACACCAACAACAACACACATGCACACATGGATGCACAACATAAACACATGCATACTCATAAGTGCACACATGCATGCACACAAACACATTCACAAGTGTGCACACACCTTTGCATGCTTGCTCATACACACACATATAAACACATACCCACACACCCAAACACATGTAGGCATGCATGCATGCAAACGTAAATAGACACGCATGCATAAAAAAAGCACACATGCCTGTACCTAGACACATGCACAAGCACACACACGCATGCACACAGATAAGAAAATGCCTACACATGTGTGCAAATGGATAAAAACATGCACACATAATAAAAACATGTGTTCAAACACACACAAGTACACCCATGCACACACATGCACATACACACGCAAACACATGCATATGCATGCTAACAATCATTCATGCAAACATGCTGAGGCATGTAGATGCATACATATACACACAAACAAACAACCATGCACACACATGCTTGCACACATGCACACATGTATGCATGCATGCACAAGTGTATACAAGCATACACACACACAGACACCAGACACACATGTAAGCACCTATGCACACACCCATACACTTGCACACACAAACATGCATATAGACATAAGTATACACACACACACATGCCCACAAACACACACACATGCATACATGCATGAACATGTGCATGCACATATCCATGCACTTATGCACAAACACCCATACACTCACATGCACCCACAAACACAAATGTACATAAATACATGCACATGTATGCACTTATACTCCCATAAACATGAACATGCACTCACACAAACACACATATGTTTGCAAAAGCACATGCACATTCAAACATAGAGGGACAAACACATGTACAAACATATGCACACACACACTCTCATACATATAACACTCACACATACACATACACACACACAAGAATGCATTCACATGCACTTGCACACAATATCTCATATTCATTGACATATGTCCAACATCATATATGCATCATCACATATCATTATCATGTGCTCATGACAAGTTATGTATATTATTTTATGTTATATTCATATCTTTTGTTCATCATGTGCTTAGTTCCAGCACATCTCTTTATACTTATTTAGAGTTTGTCATGATTAGCATTTAATTTACTGAAATAAATCATCTAATGGCATCATGATTCTTGAACATAAGCTATGTTCCATAAAATTATTGCCTGAAACCAAATTATGGAACTAACTGTCACATATATGATTAAATATGAGTAATAAAATTTTATTAAACTTAATAGTAAACTTTATTAGTCACTTATCTCAAGAGACATAATTTTTATTGATCAACATGGTGTCAAATTAAGCATTGGTCAATTAGGGTTGGTTGGTCACTTGGGTTAACTTTAGTTGGTTAATTTTATATGCTAATGTAGGTTTTGGGTCACAAGTGATACCTACATTCTAGAATATTTAGTAGTTAGCTAAGACTTGATTTTGGGATAATTTATTCATATCAATATTGTAAGAACCAACTTAGTTGAATTCACCCAAATTATTAATAATATTTTCATGATGTTTTTCTTCCAAACACTTTCTTTCCTCCTTTATCATCATCTCCTTCATCTTCATTTGTCATGAGAAAATATGTTTGGGATTTACTTAAATTTTTTAATGATATGCTCCTCTCATGGGCACTCTCCCTTTCTCAAATTTCTTTCTCTCTATCTCTCTCTTGTCTTTTTTATTGAAAATAATCACAACTTTATTCTCTCTCATCAATATCATCCTCTATCTATTTATAAGAGAGTTTATGTGAGAAATGGGTTAGCCAAGCTTGTCCTTATTATTATTAATATTATTATTATTATTATCATTATTATTACTATTATTTCTCCTTGGTGGTAGCACTACAAAAAGCTATAAGGCAACCTAGTGATGGGTAATTAGCTCATCATTTTTGATCAGACGATGTGTAATGGATGGGCTCTTATAAAGTCAACCAAGAGGGAGTTTGACATGTTAAATTTATGATTCAAGAAGTTTGGAAAAGTTTTAAAAGATTGCATTTTTTCTTCACTTAGTTAAATGCTCAATATTTTATACTCTCAAATGATTTCATCTAAGAATTATGGTTTCAAAATAATATAATTATTTTTATAATATGTCAAACTTATCTTAGGTTGTCTTAGTTACAAAGATTTTTTAGAACATAACTATTAGCTTGATATAAATTTTAAATGTCGTAGATGAACACATTTGTGTATGTCTTGAGATAGGATTTTTGATAATATTATTAATCAACCAAAGTAGATTATTGAACATATCACTTGACCTTTTTCACATCTAACTTTATAAGGGTTCAAATCCCAAACTTTAGATAAATGTCAAAGGGATTTATTAGTAAGAAGTCCTTTTAAGTCGAAGAACTAGGCGATTTAGTAACAACAATACTCAACTTCTTAAGTTGAGAAAAGTCTTCACTAGAATCTCTATTATTGGCAAGTAGATCCACTTCTTAATTTTTTTCTTAATGAATCAAAATTAGATCTATAGTATCATACTTTTGGAGAAGAGGCCAAGCTAGTATTCATAAGATTTTAGTGTAAATCTTTACTTTTTAATAAGACTACTAATAAGTTAGTTGGAAACTACTAAAGATTTTTTAGTGCTTTATTTGTAGCCCTCAAGCAAACTAGTGACTTGCAATCTAGGCTTCATGCTTAGCCTATTTGTTGGTGATAATGAAAACAATTATGATAACACCTTTAAGCTTTACTTACTAAGAGCTAAGAAGGATTGAACTAATGCTACAAGACTCACACATGAAAGCTCCATCAAAAAAGGTTGTTAAAAGTTTATAAGGGTCTTACGTTTTGAATCAAAAGAGTTTCTCTCCATTAGAAAGCCTTTAAGAACTTGAGATTTCATAAATGAATAGGAAATGAAGTTAAGTTTAAACTCATTATGCTTAATTACCCACTTTTCCAACCTATTTATATCATTTATTTGTTGAAGGATGTGCCTTATAGGTTTATTGGTTGTCACATCTATGATGTGAATATTGGCATAACTAATAAGTTTACATAAGTAAAGCTAAGGTTAGATGCTCTATAAGAGAGTATCTTAGCCCTACATCTTTTTGATTGAGAGTAACATAATAGATTAGTTGTTGAAATCCATTATTCTCTTGAATTAAAGCAGAGTTAATTATCAAACTTGAAGCAATTAGATATATATATAAAGACTCCCTAAGGACTAGATTGCTCTAGATTGGAGGCTGAGATAAGTAACAATTAGGCTCTAGAAAAGCCCTGAAACAATCTTCGATTTACTATTGTCTAAACGTATTGTAGAGTAGCTTGATGAATTGTTGAAGTTTCTTTCCATGCTTGGAAATAAAAAGGGTGAACCTGATACTTTTTTTAGCTAGATATTGAGCATCTCGATGAGCTTTTTAGGAAGGCATGTTTATCAAATCCTTTACCATGCCTAGATTTACTTAGATACCTTTTTTTTTCAGACCATGAAGTTAAGAAACTTTCTGAATAAGTGCTAAAATTACTTTCAAAATATTTAGACCCATTGTACAATTTTTACATGTCTTTAAAGATCTAATTTTTATTAAAGATTGTTTACATAACATTCTAAATTTTTGCATCTCAAACTTTGGAAGATAAAATCAATCATCATTTAATAAATAACTCAAGAATTATTTAAATCAAATGACATTCCTCAAAATGTCACAAAGTAATTATGGCTCATGTCATTTCTTTCTCTATCTTTTTATTTTGAAAACACATTTTTTAAATAAAAACCCATTAGCATGATCATTTTTAAAAATCATAGTGAAACTAATATACATTTTATATTTTGAAAATTATAACAAAATAAACATAAAAAATTTAACATTCTTTTAAAGTTAAGTTCTTAAATCACTACAAAAATACAAAAACCAACAACTTAATAGAATCGTAACAAACAACTAAATAAGATAGAGAATGATCTATCTTTCCCTTTGATTGTAACATCCATAATGTGAGGGTAATTATTTGAATAATATTTTGATATTTTTAATTATTCAAGTCCTTAAATTATTAAAAAAATCATAATCATTGGTTTGATTTATGATCTTAAGAAGAGAAGATTTATAATATCCAAATATAAAGAAAATTAAACTATTGTTATTTTGAATTATTTAGAATTTTAAAGTATTTTTGAAAACTTTAAAGTAACATTTCATATTGTTAAAAAGTTTTATACCACTAAAGGAGCAACCCCTAAAAAGAAAGAGACAAACTAAGAAATAAAACAAATAAATTATTTGAATATAATGATAATATGTTAACAAAAAAAATCTTTTAAGTATTAAAATAGAAGATAAAAGATTTATATGGATTAACTTATGAGCTTGAAAAAGTTTCTAAAATAATTAAAAATATTACATAAACTCACAAATTTATGAAATTTTACGAAGGCATAGAATTTACAAGTATAAATATAGTAAAACTTTTGTGTCTAAAAAAGTAGGCTTGATAGTCATTGAACCAAAAGTTAATGAGGATTTAAAAATATTTTATGTTTGGTTAAATTATTAAAAATATTAAATATCATTAAAATATATGAAATTTGGCAAACAGGTGAAGTTGGTAAAGAAGAATCATGCAAAATTAACCACTAAACTTTTGAAGTTCAAATTATTAAAATAAGAAAGAAATCTTAGAATTTCCTAATTTTGATTAAATCTTTTTTTTTATTTTTCCTATCCTTATGGTAGTGACAGAATTGACATGACAATAACCTAATTGTTTGCAAAATGATTAAATTCTAAGCGATATGAAGGCAAGAAGTCAGTAAACTGAAGAGGTCTAGTTGTTGAAGGGAAATGAAGCATCAATATTTAGTATATGAGAGGATGACCATTGATGATGAGGGTGTTTTGAATAAAATTAAAACATTTTGATCGTGGTTGACAGCTTAAAGAGAAGAGGAGGGAGAGAAGTAGTGTTATTAAATTATTGGAAAGAGTTTAACTAGTCAAGTAAGGGAATTGAGAAATAATCTTGGAAATTAGTAAAGATATATTGTAGTAAGTGTAAAATACTTAAAATGAAGGAAATATGGATCATATAAAGGCACATAATTTGATATCTATTTTAAGAGGAGACCTCTACAAGAGGAATTGAGATAGCAAGCTTATACATCTATATATACTTAGTATTATAAAATGCTTGGAAACTATAATAAGTTTGAATTGAAATCTATCAAATTCAAAAATTATTGACATTCATGCTTGTATTTCTTTTTTTTTCTTGCTTATATTTTACTAAGCATCATATGATCATGATTTTATTATAGATGTGTAAATCGTGTTACAATAATATGTATGATGATAATGGCCATTAAAAAAAGATGGAAAAAGGCAATGATTATTCCCAATATATTTAGAAAAGAGAAAAAACGAAAAGAAATTAAGAACAAAGGTTGTTAAAAGGTAAGGTGTGATTCTATAAGTTCAATGATGTTAGTTTTCAAAAGTGATGTTTATCATTCAAAGAGCATAAATAATGACACAAAACTAATATATTGTTGATTCAATTTGGTTGTGTGTCTAGAAGATCAATTATTTTGACTATTCACTTGCTAAGGGGTTTGATGAAGAAATCTAGAAGGGAAATGATAGAAGTCCAATAATAGTGTTTTGAAAGGCCTTGTGATAGAGAAAAGCTTACCATTACATATATTGAAGTTATGAAAGCAT
Organism: Vanilla planifolia; assembly: GCA_023846275.1. Classification (NCBI taxonomy): domain Eukaryota; kingdom Viridiplantae; phylum Streptophyta; class Magnoliopsida; order Asparagales; family Orchidaceae; genus Vanilla; species Vanilla planifolia. The sequence continues at coordinate 616,466 of JAIUJO010000128.1, read as the reverse complement.
GCATATAAAAGTAGTGATGCATACGTGCATTCAAGTATTGTTGATTAAAGGTTTCTCAATTGTAATTTTTTGCATTGGTTCTATATTCACAATGGTGCATTCTTATTTTTACTTTTGATGATGCTTTTGTTGATAGAACTAAGAAAGAGGTTATTTTATTATGTTTAACTAAACATGGAATTCATTTTTAATAAAACCCAGAAGAGTACAATTGCTAAGGATTACTATTATATTGTACTAAAATATTAAAAAAATGAGAGATTTCATTATTTCTAATAAAAATTTAAAAAATAGAAAGATTTATAGGATGGTTATAATCTAATTCAAACATGTTGAAGGAATTGAGGAATGCTTTTGTTATATTGTGTGATCAAAATATTTTACTCATGTTTACATATAAGTTTTTTAAAACCAAGTGGAAGAAACAATATTATATGATTTTAAATATTGTCTTGTGAATTCAAGTATACAAATAGAACATGTGTTAGATATACTTGAAATGATATGATTAGAAATAATCAAAGCTATAAAAATGTCATTGCCATGAGTGTTTGGTTGTATGATTCGAACATGTTAATTTTTTATCAATTAATTTGTTAAGAGAGAAGAGTTATCATAATTCTCTCATTCAATGGTGGAAGTGGAAGACCAAAAAGAGGTTAGAACAAATTAATATAAGGGACTTGACATTTTTGAATCATAATATCTAGTCAATATGGTGCAATGGTGTCATTGAATTCTTGTAATGGTGTGGGATAAACGGGATTGTAATGCAATGCACACTCAAAGGTTTGGGGTGGTGTCTAGTTAAAATCTTTGGGATTTTTTGTCCAAGACCAAACTATGAGGACTTATGAAATGTGTTTGAAATTCTGAGTAAGGAAATGCTAATGCAAATATGGTAACAAAAATGAGAACAAAAAATGCTTGCAATAAATTTTGAAAGACATGTGTTTTGTACCTAATTGCAACTACGACATTTGTAAGTTATGATTTTGATGAGGCATGATGACCATTTTAAAATAATAACTCAAATAATTGAAACCTTCTCTATTGTAAATAAGAAAATTAACCAAGTTCTTCAAAAGAAACTATCCTTTGTCTAACAATTGCTGGTAGATTCCAAGTAAAAGTAGTTAATGAAATTAACTTTAAGCATTCTATTAAACTCATGTGTTGCAAATTTAAATATAGGAGAAAATCTTAATTTAAATTTTTGTGGTGCAATGAAGACGAAAGTGACAACACAATGAACTCATGTTGATTAAAACTATATTTTTATAGCAACTTTTAGAGGACCAGCAAAACTAACATGAGAAAGATGTAAAATCATTTTGTTCTTACTTTAAGTGTCATATAGATACATAATGAAATAGCAAGAAAGAAGTGTTAAAGCTAGTACAACAGACAAGGCTGATAAGATATACCAAGGGAAAGACTTGAGAGGTCCCTCTATACATACAACTGAAGCGACCACCACCTCTGGTTCTTTAATCTCTGGTCATCTTGGGCTCAACAACAATGATTTCTTCTCTAAAATTGTCATAAAAAACAATATTAAAAAGAGAAACCTTTCATAATGGGATTGGCACTTATAAAGTTTTATATTGTGTCATTTCTTCTAGCCCATTATTTTTCTATTTGTGCTTGTATCTATAGACATTTAATACATCTTATACATGCATTAATTTTTGTTAGATGTTTTTTTATGGTCAATGCATGCATTGTTTTCATTTATGCATGATTGTACATAATGATTTTTTTCTCATATAACAATGTTTGTATGTACATAATGTAATTTGTGAACGCATTAACTACCTTTTGTATATATGACTATACTCATAATCCAAAACATTTATTAGAAATTGTCTACGCTTGTATAGAAATAACTATTGTGGAGTGAATATTTTTATGGGCATTTCTCCCTTTGTGCACATAGAATTTTATTTGTGCATATGTAGTTGGGAGGCAAGCATCTATATGTGCACTATGCAGCAATAGATAAATCTAGTTTGCCTAAGTTGTTTTTGAATTTGTTGGAATTGAACATGCCCACAATTGGTGATGTAACTACTCATATGGTTTGAACATTCCCACCTATACAAACTGATCATGTGTTGGTTACAACAATGGACATCTGCTCATAATACCTAGTGACTAAGGCCTACATAACAAAATAAAACACATTTTTCTTTTCAAATGCATTAAAAATACAAAATATGATCAAATATGTAGAGAAAATACTGCACAACATTTTTTAATATATAATGGGTGAGTATTAAAAAGAAGTGTGATTGTGTTGCATTGAATTGAATTTTGTTTTTGTCATAAAAAGCATGTAACATATTCTAACTTTCATTTATGATTTCCCATCTATGAAATGATAATTCTTTTGTAGAATATGCATTTTTGTGTACAGAATTGAAGAAAATTTTCTAAATTACTCAAATAGCTATGTTTTTGTCTACATTTTTTTATATTTATATATATGCAAAAGAAGCAAAAATAGTAGATGAGAAAACATGAATTTGGAGTTTACCTTATAATTGAGTTTTAATATATACTTGAATTTTTTAGTTGGTTTAAGCCTAATCTAGTTGGGCATACAAACGATGGTTCATCTTTGTATGTTTTGGATTTAGCTCAATTTTCATTATTTGGACGAGGCAATGAGTCAGATGCAAGCACTCCACTGGTGAAACAACAAGCTTTGTTAATATCTATAAGATTGCGTAGTGCACTTTAGGTTTTATTATATTAGAGGTGGTTTATACTTTCTGGGTGATGTTAATAGTAATGATAAAAAAAGACAAAAAATGTGCCAAAACTATTACCTCAAAAATAGGTTTGGATTAGAATAATGATCAACCTAATAAATGTTAATGAGTATGACCATGTTGACTTTATGAGTTGTTAAAAAATGTATGACATAAGGAACCTCGAGCATTCTTTTCCCTATGTAACATGTACTAAATATAAGGACCATGCAATTTAGAAAATGTTTATTAGAATAACCACAAAATTTTATATGAACATATGAATACACCTATTTGGTTGTCTATTCTAATTACATGAAACACAAAGTAAATAAATTTTAATGTACCTACTAATAAAACAAATTTTTTAAATGATTGTAATTTATATGTGACAAGAACTATGCATTATGTGGAGAGAGAACTATGAATACACACAATTAAGGTTACACACTTATAAAATATCACTTTTATTGCATGTAAAACATTCAATTATTTATAAGTATAAAATCTTTAACTTTAGCATACAAATATGAATAATAGTTTACTTTCAATTACAAAAAAATGCTATAAAAAATTTATGCATAAGTGTGAATATTATGCATAAAGATTCTAAACTATAAAGATTAGAGCAATATGAATGGTTATTTTTTCTTTAAGAATATTTGAATAACATCAATCATCATGCATCATTTCCATTTTCCATGAAACACAAATTATTTTGATTCTTGTCAATCATGCACCCTTTTTTAGGGTTAGGAGAGTATTAGACACTTGTTAAAAGAATGTGCAATACAACCTAAAATTTTGTGGAGGATATGAGATTGTGCTTTTTGCAAATTTAGAATAGTGACGCAACATGGCACTTCTAATACGTGGTCTTGAAGCCCAAGTTTGAGAGTTTGACAATGATACAATACCTTCGTTAAGAGTGTTCGTACTTCATGAAATTTTCCATTTGTCGAGATCTATTTGAATCCTCTTCCAAACTAATTGGATTGTTGAAATGAGTAGGAAAGCTTTAGAAAGGCTTTTGAATTGCATATTTGATTATAAAAATGCAATTTTAGTGGTAATGATGTTTAAAGATTATGGTGTTAATGTTGGAAAACTTGCTACAAGGATATGCTTCAAGTATATTGGATTTATTATAAAAATTGTTGGGACATAACTTAGGGCACCATCTTTTGGAGTTAATGCCATGCATTTAAGTTGCAAAAGTTTGCTGGATGTTCTATCTGGTAAGGCTTTGTTAGGACTAGTAGGCAAATTCATATTGCTAGTGTTTGACCAGTTATGCTACATGATGCTCGTGCTTGGTAATAAAGAAGCTATTGTTGATAAAGGTTGACATAATTGTATATTAGAATGGGATTGTTTTTACCAGAAAGAGAGCTAAAAAGGAGTGAGGGTTAGGGCAATAAAACTTTTAATTTTTTTAGTAAAGCTTTGCTTGCCATGTGCCTTAAATAATCATTTGATTTTGGATAGGTGGACAATTTTCTTAATTGATATGTTGATTATGATCTTGAACCAAGTAATGCAAAGTGATATAATTTTGTTCTCTAGGAAAAAACATAATTGTACTTTTTATAATTTAAAATGCTCTGTATTATTTTTTTAAGAAGATTGATGCTACGCCATAACGTTGAAAAGTCCCTTTTGAGGACATGGTTAATGTACTTTGGTAACAACTCATTTGCTTTTAAATTATTTCATTTTGATGTGTCTTATCTTAAACTTTTTGTAACTTTCAAAAACATAATATTGTTTTAATATTATTATGTTTCTCTTGGTCACATAAATTAGAATTAAGTATTTTATACTTCAAAACAAATATCAACATATTTTCTATGACTTGTACAAATTTTTGAAGTTTTTTATTGGGTATATTGCATGATGAAGATTCCAATTAATTAATCCTTAATGTTTCACTGGTTACAATTTTTGCAGGACAGCTTTGTGTGGCCAAAGGTGACTTAGCACAAGCATCAAGCATCAAGCCAATTCAATGTTGTTTTAGGTGAAGACAAAAATAATGTTGCTGCACTTTTGGATCAGGTACTTTTACTTTGTGAAGTTCGTACTTTGGTCAAATAAGTCCTCTATATCGATGTAGAGCTTGTTAGATGTATTGAGGGGAATGCTATAAAATTTACGGGCAGCATATTGGGGGATTACAACTAGCTTGTGACCTTTTAATTAAGTATTTTGAAAAGAATAATATTGTTTTTAAGTATTTTCTTTGAGGTATGTACATAATTACTAATTTTTATACTATTCTTAGAATTAATTAAAATTGGGAAAATGTATATAGGTTTTTGGTGTTCCGGGTTATTCTCAACTAATGTTTTTTGAGTTTTGTAATTGGCTATTTAGGTCTTTTTAAGTACTCCATAGTAAAAAAGTAGTTTCGTACACCTCAATGATGTTAAAAAGCAAAGTTAATATCGAAATCCGCTTCTTCTTTCTATATTGACAAAACCTCAAACCCTTTACTAACTTTAAAGTTGTTGAAGTTCATGGAGGTGGAAAGAGAAATGATGATGATGTATTATGGTAAGGGGCGGCAAGGATAATGGAGAATAGTATAGAGATGTTGTCACTTCTGCTTGCACCTATTATATGCATATACTAGTAGTCTATTATAGAAGCACTATTGAAGATATTAATGTCAAAATAGATGAGGGTGACAAAAAATTGATTTGAAACTATAAGTTTCTATACCTATTCTAACTGAAAGTCAATGATACTATGTCAAGTACAAAACTATATATCCATAATATCATATTCACAATCATCTTACATGTCTTTAGAAATTATCTCTTTTGTGAATTTGTGATATGTCCTGTAATATAAATAGAAAAATAAGTTATACAATGTTTAATAAGTAAATATTATATGTAACAATTAACATGATATGATATAATAATATAAATATGAGTATAAACATGACATCTCTATAATACTCAGAGAAGAAATGAGTCGCCAATAGTAATAAATAATATGCTTAGTAATATCAGAGTCCACATTTATATATTATATATTTTTCATATACATATTGTATACCATTTCTTATTAATTTCTCTTTTTATCTTTGTTTTTCTTTTTTGTTAATTTATTATAATTGAACTCATATTTCTTATATTACTATTATCATATATTTTTATCATATGTTATCTCATATCTGTATGACATCTAATCACATAATCTCTACACCTTTACTAATAAGCATGTCATAATTGGTTAGTCTTACCAATCACATCATATAATTATAGAACATCAACTTTGCAAAAGGTGCTAGTAGTAGCAGGGAGATCTCTAATGCCATTTCATAACTTGATAAAACTAATGCTAATCATGTTTAGCATATCATGTGTTGAGCTCATCATATATAGTGGAATCATGAAATAAAATATCGAATTTTTTTTATTTTTTATTCTTTTTTTATTCAAGATATTTAACCTAGTTATAATTTACATCATATTATAAGATATTATTTCATTTACTTATCATTTTATCAGCTATTGTATTCTTATTATGTTGTGTTTTAATTACTCAATTTCATAAAAGGATTAATGTATCAGAACATGAATGCAAACATGAGATTGTATGTCATACTTGAATTCTCAAATAATTATATCTCCTATATTAACATCTATTTGAATTTACATGGATTCCAAAAATCTATCTTTTTTTGGTACTTTCTTTTTGTTTCTCATTTCTTACAAGGAAATTCATTCATAACTCATAAGGATCTATGGTTTTAATATTCCAAACTATTTTGTTTCCATTTCTTTAAATTCTTAAGAATGTATGTATCAATAATAAAGGAATTACATTTACATATTGATCTTTCTAATACTTTTTTTGTGCTTGTAGCAGTTAAAATCACCTCTAAGTTCTTTTATCATAGTTTCTCACACTATTCTTGCTTTTATTTTTTTGATTTAATATGCAACAACAATTTAAAAATAATATTCCTTAGTTGTGGCTTCTCTCACTTTCCCTTGTTTGTTGGAAGTATAGCAGTAGTCTTTCTACATTATAATTATTCAAAACAGTAATACTTTTCTTAATTTTTAACTGAAGCTCAAGCACACTTTAACTAGAGTTTCCCATTCCCAATTTTGTGGAATTCCTTTTTCCCACGACTTCAGCTTGCTACAACACTAGCCCATGCTAGCTTGTAAAAATTCACGACAGCCTCTTCCTTTAGGAAAGAAAATAGAAATGTGAAGCTGAGCTCTCTTGGCAGCACAAGTATAACCAAAAACTTTTCCCAAATAGGTTTATTGTCAGCTCACCTACTTTGGCTGCCTTGCTTCATTTAGCATCGCTATTAACTTGTGTTGTTGATTTTGATTTTGTTTCTCTTTTCCTACTCTACTGCTCTCCTTTCTTTTTCTTCCTACATTATCCTATCCCTGATTCCTTTTCTTTTTTAAGGTCTTCTCCCAAGCAGCTGATTCCTTTGCAAACCTTCTTAAGTGAGGGTCACAAAGGTTCTTGAGGTTGACCCGAAAAAAAGGGAATAAGGGAGAAAGAAAAATGCTGTTGTTACTATTACCAAATAAAAAATAGAAATTATTTTTATGATTCAACAACTTCTAAAATTAATTAAAAATATAGCAGAATTTAAAAAAATTTTCAACAAGGATCATAAGCTTCAATTTAGAAATGTAAACAAGGGAGAACATTCATCGAAAACCTTGGTTGCATCATATTTTTGAATGGAAGTGATTCAAATGAATGCCTTGTGGAGGAATTTAAGAAGCTTGGATGAGGAGATGGAAACATGGTTGAGATCATAGAAAATGATATCATTGTCGGAGAGGTGGAGTCTTACTATGACAAATGGTATTTTAAGGATCTTATAAATATGTTATAATAATCCACTAGCCTAACCTATCCAAACTTGATCAACATTTTATTTTAATTAAATCTGTTAAAATTAGACTTGCTTATTATTGGCATACTTATGAACCTACATGTATTATCATAAATCTTGAAGGAACTTGTTGAGAATTAGAGCAAAATGTAGACTTATAAGCAATTTATAAAGGGAGAACATTCATTAGGAACCGTAGTTACATCTTATTTTTAGTGAGGGCATTATGAAAGACTTAAAAGGAAGTGATTTAAACAATTGCCTTGCAGATTCATAAAAGAGATCTTTAGACTATTATAAGGTCTGTGTAAGCACTTCTTTATGCCCAAACATATGATAAAAAATTTTTTGTGCATTGAGTTTTTTTCTTAAGGATTCGAAATTCAATATTATATAGCAAAAATAAATTACTATTTAGGGCATTCTTTACTTAATTTTCAGGTTAAGTTTTTTTGTGACTTAGAAGTTTAGTTCAATTCATGAAACCCCTATGTTATGTAAAGTAATGCATGCCTGAAATAGCTTCTTGCAACATTCAATTTTTTGGGAGCCTATATTATGCCCTTCTATTTGGTATTTTTTTGTTGAAATTTGGAAAGATGAGTAATCCTATGTTCTATTGAGCATATATTTGTTTTTTTGTATTATGTCATTTAAAGCATTTAATCACTAATGTGGTGTTAATTTTAGTGAAACTTGAAAGTGCCAATTTATGTTTGTAATTGGTATATAGTGACATGCATTTGGGACCTTAAATTATGTGTATTAGTACTTCCATGTTTATTGTGATTTGATTTACCATGATCTGAATATTTTTAGTCAGGAAACTCTTTAAACGAACTGATTATGATATTGACCAGAAAGCACTAAGAGCTTATCCTTATTGTCCTGGAGATGCAAGGCTTGCTATGGGTTACTATAGATAAAGACTTGGTCAATTTGTTGAGGCTCGACAAGCCTTTCATCGAGTGCTTGATGTAAGTTAGTTTTAATATATGGTAAAATTTCATGAGATGCCCTGTATGTTCTTATATTCCCCTTTTATTTGTTTCCACTGTGTAGTTAGATCCAAAAAATATTGATGCTCTTGTGGCTCTTGGAATTATGGAATTGCAAACAAATGAAGGTGAGATTGCACTTGTCAATCTAAGAGGTTGTGTAGGCAGTTAATTTTTTTGTTTGTTCATAATGAGGTGCGTTTGGTTCACTGAAATTTTTTTTTATTGATGGCTAATTCATCTTAGTGTTATTTTGTTGCAGTTGATGGTATTCCAAAAGGAATGCTAAAGATTCAAAGAGCTTTTGAAATATATCAATATTGTTCAATGGCATTAAATCATTTCGCAAATCATTTCTTCTTTACTGGTTAGTGTTTTCTTGTTGAACAGTTACCGAGACAGCACTGTCTGTAATTAATCATGCGTTGATTAGAGCTCATTCCTACTACAATTTGGCAAGATCATAGAACATCAAGGTATGAACAGTCCCTTATCCATGATGTTTATATTATCAACCATTCTTGTTTATACTCTTAACATGATGCTTTATCATTGGTCCCAATGATTGAGTCTTTTTGTACTCTAGTACAGAATATGCTCTATTTCTTTTTGTTTGCCTTAAATCTTGTTGAATTTGATCGCTTATTTGGGTGATTTTGAGAAGGTTGGGTGGTATTACATGGCTTCTATCAAAGAAATTAACAAGCCTCAGTAGTTTTTTTTTTGCCATTTTATGCTGTGTTCATATATCTGCTCACAGCTTTTTCTCTTCAATAGTGTTATATTTTTGAAAGAATTGTGTACGTGAAAAAATATTGCATGCTATTAACATTGCATTAAGATATTCAAAATTTTACTTTTTTTGGCATTGCATTTAACTTTTTCTTAACGACATAATTTTATCATGGCCTGCTTTGGAGATGAAAATTTCCTGTAACAGTTATAAACTAAATTGTTTTTGTTATTCAAATTCTAGCTGTATGTGATTAGGCTTTCTTTCATGTTTCTCACCAGCTATTCTTTGGAAGTGATCTCATTGAAATGGTAGGAATAAGAACAATCAGAACCTCTTGGATGTATTCAAGTTCATTTTATTTTTGAGTTGAGTGCATACAGTGACGTTTTACCCATCCAAGATTGTTTGCCATTTTTAAAAGAAATTTACTAAACTTCATTGGTTTAAACTCAACAAGCAGGAGAGAGTAGTTCTCGTTCGAGTAGGCAGAGGGGATAGAGAAATGTCAAGGGCTAAAACTGTCATGAAACAAAAAAAGGTATGTCATAGTTACATTTGCCATTTTTAATTTCAAGAGCATCATGTTTTTTTGCTTTGTTACGTGATTTTGTTGTTCAAAGCTTATTTTTATCTGGGTCGGCTTGAGATAAGTTGCTATTGTTGTTTAACCAGACTGGTGGGCTAAGCCACAGGCATATACAGCACTCGATGGCAATGCCACTGGAGACCAAAAGAGCAATAGAAGCTCATTCTCATCAGAGAAAAAAGTGGCAAAGGCAAGGTGGTAAGTAGTTTGGGGGAATGAAGGCATGGAAGTGAAGCTCGACAACTCCAATAGATTTCAGCAATCTGTGATCACATTTTTTGGTAGGACTTATATCTTTACATAGCTTCCCTTTTATCATTCAGATTAGTTTCCAAACCATTAGAGATATATATGCGATGTATGAGGCCAATAATTATTTATTAAGTTTTTGAGTTAATTAATTTTTTCCCTCTAAAGAGGTGTAAAGGATGTGTAAACGAAGGCCACCTTGAAACAATGTTTTGAATTTCATTTAACTTTTATATTCAACTTCTAGTATTACAATGATGTGGACTTCTTTAAATTTCAAAGTCTAGAAATTTTTATGTGAATGTGAGTAAAGACTTAAGTTAATAGAATAGATGTCAAGACACTTTTTTAAATCATAACGAAGGATAAATGATAAAAAAATCGATTCATGATATTTGTTTAGCATTTGAATTTTTAGCTTGTGGTTCATTAAGTATTAGATAAGTAATATAATAACATTTTTTTGCATATTTGAGGATGAATGGTGTCAATGAGGTGTTTCTAATAAAAAAAATCATATCAAAAGTAATGTATTTGTAGTAGAGGTTAAGAATAAGCCTTAGTTCTGATATGTGATCCATTATATAGGTTCGGTCAGCATCAGCCTACATGCTTTCCCCTCAACCTCATCATCACCACTCACAGTCAACGTCAAATCCTCTTCATGCCATTCGATTAACTGTACCATATCACAGCAAGCATGCTAGTAAATCAGCTGGCTCGCTCCTCCCATTGTTGCCATTATTTCTGGTCACATCAACACCAGATAATACATATAGTCGGGCAGGCATTTGCTTGCCTCCATCCGCTGCCAACTGCTCTTCTGCTCTTTTAACCCCTTAGGCTGTGGTTGCATTTCATGAGGATGATGCAACGGGTGCAGCTCCTGGGGCTTCCTATGGTAGCATAGCTGTGTCGCAATGTGCCACACAAGAACTTGCTGATTGGCTGACAAGCCATCTGCCAAATTAAGGAATACAGGGCCAACCCATACTAGGGCATCGACTTGCTGAAGTGCAGCGAGCCCTGCCTTATCGTTGAACTGCCCCCATGATATTTGTAAGTGTTTCTAAGCATGTGCAGTGATGAGCTCTAGAAGAAGTTGATTGACTATACTGACTTCTATGAATACGAAGTTTAGGATGAAAATCCACTGGTCTAGCTCAGGAAAAATATCGTTGCCTCTTTAAATGCTCTAATGGGTCGTCTATGCTTGGATTCTATTCTGTGTGCCCATTTGTTTATCCTCCCATTCTTCTGATTGATTGATGATACATGTTCCTTTGGCGGTATTATTGCTTTCCTGAAGTAGTTGGTGATCAAGTTGAGTTGCGGTCTCTCTGAAGGCCTCCATCTTCTTTAACGCCACAACTTATCCTTATTCTAAGAATGAGCTGGGCAAGAAGCTAACCACGGTATCAAGGCATATGGAAGCTCCAAGCAGGACATAAGTGGTCGTGACATCACTAGTGTCAAAGCCATGCTTTGGGGAGAAACCGAACAACAAGAAAGTGAGAACGATATCGGAGGAGCAGATCACCCTTTGGATGACGCCAGCACGTGAGGAAATAACGATGCCCTTCGTGTACATCTCATCATAGGCATAGCTGACGTCCATACTTGTCAGGCCCAAAACTTCCTTGACAATCATCTCCTTCAACATGTCTCCGATTACTATGTATACGTCCACAAGTGGAATAACGTCTAGGAAGAAAGGCTTACAAACCGAGTACATATCGAAAGCTCCTTTCAAAGCATTCAGTTCGCCTTTTTCATTTTCGTCTTGCACACATGCTACCATTGACCTATGGTTGGAAGAAATCTGGTTTAATTGACTTTGCTTGCTTGAAATGACCACGGAGCTGTGGAAACCGTCAGTGCTCGCCCTATAGAGCGAGTAAGACTTCTCTGCGTACTTAATGATGGCGACAAAGAATATGAGCAGGGTGGGAGCGAGCAGGAGGTTACTTGGAAGAGGCTGGAACAGAACATAGACAGCATTGATGAGCTCATTGGCGAGGGCAAGAAGGTGTCGAGCTCAGATCTCATTGTCCTCCATGGAATAGGCGGTGATGGTGTTTGGGCCACCAAGGTGAAGCAGAAGGATAGGGGCCCAGAATGCGAGGATGGGGTTGTTGTTATTGTCGTCCATGCTGCCGCTTAGCTGACCAAGAACGAAGTCGGCAATCCAGTTGGCCAAAAGGTAGTTGCTCCGAACAACCATTCTTATCCATGTTCTCGATGCTGATGTGTTTCTCAAATGTCGAAGGAAGATGAGCACAATTTGTATTGCGAGGCTTACCATTATCAAAATACGTACATCCCACTTGCTCCAGAGTTTCTTATATTTTCTCGGAATATCCATTAATTTTGTTTCTTCTTTGAGATCAACTGATTGCAAAAAGTAAAAACAATTTCAATTTCTCCATTCATTTCGATCTCCCTGCTCCATTTTCCAGCAGGTGATTGTGAATATATATTTGACGGGGAACCCAAGCAAGTTTGGAGCAACAGCCAAAACATGATCAACTTTCTCGTGTCAAAACAGCAAGAAATATATATTTGTTTGGGGGACACCTCCGATTTATAACTGACACGCAAAGGTAAAATAAATTCCTTGCTTGTCTGGGAGACCGCTAGATAGTTAACATCCTTTCCTTGGTTCTTTTCAATCTTTCTTACAGTCATTCTTAAAGACTAGCATCATTGATGACTCAAACCTTTGCGACTCTCCTCTATGGCACAACTTTGCTTCTCAATTTTCTTATATGAATAAGCTCATTGGATTGGGCCTACTAGACTTATTTATAAGCCGAGACAACAAGGTCGTGATGACTTGAACTCTTCAAAGCTCACTATTGAATTAAGCTTAGCAAGTGAGGGCAGTTAAAATAATTTTTTATCCTACCCGTACCATGACTATTGATAATTTGAAAATCTTATTCCCCATGAGTTTCAACATGACATTTCTGTAAAATACCTAAATATTCTATTATTTACAAATATATCATCTTATTTAATATTCTTCTATAATGATATCTAGAAATTACATAACCTACTGCCATTAAGGTTGTAGAGGCAAATATTATTCATTTGTATTCTAGTACAATATACACGATTTGTGCATGGCATACAAGATGCTCAACATATTGTACGTTAGGTTATAAAAGTTAAGGAATCAGCAATAATATAGGATTAGACTTAGAGTTGTTTTATGTAAAACATATAATGCAATAAATTTAATGTGGTATGTTGTTAAAAAATTTTACAAAATATATATTACAATAAGTATAAAATATGGCATGCTAATACTATAATAGGGGAAAAAATAAAGATGATAATTTGCGAGAAATAATCATAAGAAATATGGTATGTTTATGTGTGTGTGTCTGTGTCTATATATATATTTTTAAAAAATTATTTGGTGATAAATATGCATGATTATATTTGTATGAAATATGCATATTTTCATCCTAAATTGAATAAGTAAAACTTGTAATTATGATATAGCCACAATGTTAAATTAATATAAAAAAAGTTTCATAATTAAGATATTTTTGCATACTATTTATTATTTTTTTACTCTTAGATTATGATTTTTCTAAGAGGTTGATTGTTATTTTATTAGCATATCATTTTATATTTTAATAATATTTATATTTCATGATATGTATTATAATATATATGCTTTCATGAAATAATGCATAAAAAAATATAATTTTGTTATTGTAATTTCTTAAATTTTTTCTTTATATAATATATTACAAATCTTGAGATTTGATTGATATAATTGTAATTATGAGAATTTAAATGACAATAAAATTATTTTCTTAATAGTACATTTATTATTTAAAAGAAAATAATAATAATTTTATTTTGAGAAGTGTGTCATATTTTTAAATGAAAATAAAATTTTATTAAAGCATATAATTAAAAAGAACTCTCTTTGAAGAATATAATTGTAGTGTGCTAATAATGTCTTATGACCTACATAATTAATTACAATTTTTTGAATAATACATATATATATATATATTGAATATTTAAATGGCAAATAATACTTTTTTAATTTAAGTCAATTATCTTTAACAAGATTAGTGTTAAATAAGTTATTACTAAAAGTTTTAGGTAGTTTAGAGATGTAGCTAATGAAAGAAAAATGGAGGTAGAGAAGGAGAAAAAGAGAAAATAAAGAGAAGAAGGAAGAGAGTTTCAATTCAAGAGGACAACAAGAAAGAGAAGAAAAGAATTGTGTTGGTCATAAGGAGAGTAGCAAGGAAGACGGAAAAGAGACTTATTATTACCATAAGAATAAAGAAGGGGAAGAACGTACTAGAAAGCTACTAAAAAAAAGTGAAAATAAGGCAAAAAAAGTTGAAATTATATTTTGTTAATTAATTTATTCATTTTATAAAGGAATTAGATGTTTTATTTTATTGTACAAGAATGCTATGATAATTAATTATGGGGGTTTAGAGTTGTCTTATAGTAAAATATAGTCAAATTTAAGCCTAATGTTTTTGTTTGGATGTGAGACTACTATATGATTAGAATCAATATACAATATGATTATCAATAATTTTTTAGGGGTTAATAAACATATCATATAATTAAGTGAATATATAATACAATTAGAGTTAGTTTGGTTCAAGAAGAAAACTTATTGTGTAGTCCAACAATGTCGTCATATCATAGTTGGAGTGATCATACTATAACATGGGATTCTCAAACAAAATGATTAGATAAAGGTCAAAGAGTAAGATGGGCTTCTGATAACCATATATAGGGAGTTGAAGGAATCATACTGTTTGATGGAGAGGCCATATAATATAATAAGTGAAGAATTAAGAACAATGGTTTAGTCAGATGCTAATTATACAACACGATGGGGGAATCATATAGTTGATGTTTTTGTAGTAGAGAAAGTAGAGAGAATGCTTTGTGTTTGATGAGTCAAGCATAAATATTTATATCTCATATGGGCTTGCTTTAAGTGAAATTCTTAACATTCAATTAAGTCAAGCCATGAACTTTAAATGTCTAAAAAAGTAGTCTTCAAGACTCTTGGAGTGATGGCAAGCTTCAAGGATATTGAAAGCATGTACCAAAATCTTTATACTTGAATATCTCTTTATTTTTCTTGAATTTGATATGTCCAAATTTTGAGATGATGTGACACACTAGCAGTATTAATATTTGAAAATATTTTAAGTTTAATAATTTTAGAATTTTGATTTTTGGGCTAAGGATTATTGATGAAAAGTATAGACATAGGTATTTGATTTTTTAAAATTATTTAGGAAAAATTTTTCATGAATTTCTTTTCATAATCAGTTAGGACACTTGTAATACTCTCATAATATAAAATTATTTTTGTATACATATATTCAAAATTTTGGTACAAAAAATCTCACAAAACACTATAAAACCTCTTTGTTGGGAATTTTCACTGTAGAGTTGGGCAGGTAGACCTGCCCCGATGGCTTGTCCATCCAGGCTTTAAGGATTTAAAAAATAAAATAAAGTTAATAATTTTTTGATAGACCAAAAAGGGGCGACCGAAGCCCAGAGGTGGTCGAAAGAGCCGCTGAACAAAACAAGTGAGAAATCAGCCTACAGCTACTGAACGGAACAAGTGCGAACTCAGCCCGCAAAGAAAGCTAACCAAAGCAAGCGCGAAATCATGCCAACCAGGACCAAGTGATTAAATCTTGGTCGACGAAGGGAGGAGCCAACCCCAAACAAATCGAGAGAATAATGAATCGAAAGTGTTATAGAGAGCAATGGCAAAGACATTTGGACGATGTGGGACTAAACTTCCATTCGATTGTCAAAGAAGGCGTAATAACATGCACGATCAGAGCCAACTCCAAATGGCTTGAGAGACTACTGAACCGAAAGTGTTATAAAGTGCAATGGCAAAGACATTTGGACGACGTGAGACTAAATTTCTATTTGATTGTCAAAGAAAGCGGAAGTGCAGGCACGACAAGGTAAATTGTCATCATAACAGTAAAACACCGAGCAGGAGATTCGAAACCTAGCCAGATCTGCAATAGGATGCGGAACCACTGCAATAAGTCTCTATTTTAGTTGATTTCTGAACACATTATTTTAATACATGTAGGACAAGCAATACATGATCCAATGGCCCAAATCAATGCTGCCTAGATCCAACGACCAGGATCGATCTCCAACTCTAAATTCGAGATTCAATCAGAAATACCGATTACAATCTCCAAGTCGAACGGTGACTGCATTGTGTCCATTACCGAAACAGCTAGTTCATTTTAGAACCATTGGGTGTGAATTTAGAGCTCAAATTAAGCTCTATAAATAAGGAATGATGAAGAACTCCTAGAGGTTACCATTGCTAGGATTTCAAAGCTTTCAAATCACAATATCGAGCAATTCCAGGTGCATACGGTGCTTTTGAAGTTACAAAGTGAAAGCTACACGAAGGAACAAAAAATTGGAGGTTTTTGCCTCAACGATTTTCCAATCTCTATTCATTCCTCTTTTTAGTATTGTGTGTGCCTCATATTTCTCTTAAAATTCTCTTAACTTTTGCCAATTTTTTTGTATTTCTTTCTTTGGGGTAAGAGCATCTCGACAATTGTGCAAAAGCCTGGGATTTGAGTTGAGCCCAAAAAAACTCAAGTATGTTTGGGATAAGTAGTAGGTAAAATCAATAAAGGTTTGAGGTGAACCGTACAAAAAACCTCGCTTGTAATTTGGTGTTTTTAGTGTTCTTTTCACAGCACCAGTTGAGGGTGGATGTAGGCTCAATTTTGAGTAGAACCACCTTAAAAATCTTGTGTATTATTCTTTCTTATTCTTGCTTAAAAGATTCAAGTTTTAATTGAAACCGAAAAATGAAAGAAAATTTTATTTACCACAATTCAACCCCCTCCCCCCCCCTCTTGTGTGATTTTCTTAAGCACAAATAACTTCATTTTTCTTGAAACATTATCCTCTTGTTATATGAATATATATTTCCATTGGAATGTGTAAGGTGTTCAAGATATTTATTGGATATTGGCTCATCACATTATTTAGTGTCATTAGTACTTTGTGTTTGATAACTTAAGTATTTTTTAAGACCTTGTGCCTAAATGGATAATTTGGATAATATTATAAGTATTTTGTTTAGGAAAATAAAACTATTATTTTATAGTAATTATTATGGAAGAGATTGTTATAATCCTTTATCCAAACTAGATAAGGTTGCCATGACAATCAAGTATGTTATCCTTGTATGTCAAATTTATGACCCTTAATAACCAACGTCTTGAGGATGCTGGATGCTTTTGATTACTTCATTAAATAGCTTAGTTAACTTGTCTAATAATTGAATCCAATTATTAATCGCAATGTTATCAATTGTTTCATTATCAATTATCTTTGTCTCTTTGCAACACATGTACATTAATGTAATCAAGTTGATTGATTTGCATAAGATTGGAGCATAGTTGTGGTGACCAAGCTTGCCTTTCTTGGGATCAGGTGTCACATCCTCTATTTTTTTATTTTTTCTTAATACTTTAATTTTGAAATGCACTTTATATAAAAAATTAAATAAATACATTATGTTTCAAAACATTTGGTAAGCTCACATATCCAAAACAAATGAAAAAAATGGCTAACATTCAAAATCAATTTTATGTGAAGCCAAATATATGAAACAATATAATGATCATATTACAATAGGCAATTAACATGTCCAATAAGACCAAGTAGATGTCTAACTTATTGTAAAATGTTTGAGGCATAACGAATAAGAGCAGATGAGTGAATTGTTTGTTTAAGAAAATTTTCATTTCCAGAAATTAGTTCTACATTTTTTTACTTCTTTTTCTTCTTCTTCTTCTTCTTTTGCTTCTCCTTCTCCTCCTCCATTTCCTTCTCCATCGTTTTCTTCTCTTTTTCTTCTTCATCTTCCTCTTCTTCTTCTTCTTCTTCTCCCTTCCCTTTCTCCTTCTCTTTCTCCTTCTATCTCTCCTCCTCCTTCTTCGTCTCCTTCTTCTTGTTCTTTTTCAACTTATTCTTTTTCTTCCACTTCTTCTTTTTCTTCTTCTTTTTCCTTTTCTTCTTCCTCCTCTTCTCTCTCATCTTTCTCTTCTTTTTCTCCTTCTTTTTCTTCTTCTTTCTTTCCTTATTCTTGTTGTTCTTCTTCTTCTTCCTCCTCTTCTTTTTCTTCTAATTCCTATTCTTCTTCTTCTTCTTCTTCTTCCTTTTCTTCTTCTTTCCCTTCATCTTCTTCTCCTTCCTCTTCTACTTTTTGTCTTCTTCTTCTTCTTCTTCTTCTTCTTCCTCCTCTTCTTCCTCTTCTTCTTTTGATTCTTCTTCTTCTTGTTTTTCTTCTTCTTCTTCTACTTCTTCTACTTCTACTTCTTTTTCATCAACTTCTTCTTCTTCTTCTTCTTCTTCCCCTTCTACTTCTTTTTATTCTTCTAATTCTTCTTCTTCTTCTCCTCCTTCTTTCTATTCTTCCTCTTCTTCTTCTTCTTCTTCTTCAACTTTTTCATCTTCTTCCTCCTCTTCTTATTCTTTGTCTACTTCTTCTTCTTCTTCTTCTTCTTCTTCTCCTTTTCTTCTTCCACTCTCTCACCCTAATATTTCTTCTTCTATTTTTTTCTTCTTCATCTTCTTCTTTTTCTTCTTCTTCCTCCTACCCATCTTCTTCTCCATCTCCTTCTCCTTCTCCTTCCCCATCTCCTTCTCTTTTTCCTTCTCATTCTCCTTCTCTTTCTCCATGTCCTTCTCCTTCTCCCTTTTCTCATTCTCCTTCTCCTTTCCCTTCTCCTTCTCCTTCTCCTTCTCCTCCTCCTTTTCCTTCATCTCCTTCTCCATGTCCTTCTCCTTCTCCTTCTTCATGATCTTCTTCTTCTTCCACCTCCTCCTCCTCTTCTTCATCTTCTTCTTCATTCTCTTTTTCTTCATCTTCTTTTTTTTTCTTCTTCTTCTTCTTTTTCCCTTCTTTTTCTTTTTCCTTTGTCCTTCTTCTTCTTCCTTTTTACTTTTTCCTTCTTCCTTCTTCCTTCTCCATTCTTAATTCTTCTTCCTTTTTCCTTATCCTTCTTCCCTTTTTTCTTCCTCTTCTTCTTCCTATCCTTTTTCTTTATCTACTTCTTCAAGTTCTTCATCATCACGATCTTCTTCTCATGCTCCTTTCCCTTCTTCTTTTCTATATTCTTCTTCTTCTTCCTCCACCTCTTCTTCTTCTTCTTCTTCTTCCTCTTCTTCTTCTTCTTCTTCTTCTTTTTCTTCTTCTTCTTCTTCCACTTCTTGTTCTTCTTCGACTTTTGCTTCTTCATCTTCTTATTCTTCTTGTTCTTCTTCTTCTTCTTCTTCATCTTCTTCTACTTCTTCTTTTTATTATTCTTCTTCTTCTTCTTCTTCTTCTTCCTCTTCTTCATTTTCTTCCTCTTTTTCTTCTTCTTCCACTTCTTCTTCTTCTTCTTCTTCTACTTCTTCATCATCTTCTTCTTCTTTTTCTTCTTCTTCTTCTTATTCTTCTTCTTCTTCTTCTTCATCTTCTTCTTCTTGTTCCTCTTCATCTTTTTTCTTTTCTTCTTCTTTTTCTTGTTGTTTTTCTTCTTCTTTTTCTTCTTCTTCTTCTTCTACTTCTACCACTTCTTCTTCTTCTTATTCTTCCTCTTCTTTCTGCTTCTTCTAACTCTTCTTCTTTTTCATCTATTTCTTCTTATTATTCTACTAATTCTTCTTTCTTTTCATTATCATCATCTTCTTCTTCTTCTTCTTTTTCCTTTTCTTATACTTCTTCTCCTTCTTCTTGTACTTGTTCTTATTCTTGTTCTTCCTCTTCAACATCTTCTTCCACTTCTTCCTCTTCCTATTCTTCTTCTTCTTCTTCTTATTCTTCTTCTCAATCTCCTTGTCCTTCTCCTTCTCCTTCTCCTTCACCTCTACTTCTCCATCTACTTCTCCATTTCCTCCTTGTTCTTCTCCTTCTCTTGCTCATTCTTCTTCTTCTCCTTCTCCTGCTCTTTCTTCTTCTTCATCTTCTTCAGCTTATTCTTCTTCATGTTCTCATTTTTTATTTTTTTTTCTTGTTTCTTCTTTCTCATTTCGTATTTCTTCTTCCTTCGTCGTTCTTCCTTCTTGCTTCCTTCTTCCTACAATCTTCCATCTCCTTTTTTCCTCTTCCTCTTCCTCTTCCCCTTCTTCCACTTCATCTTCTTCTTCTTCTTTCTCTTTTTCTTCTTCTCCTTCTTCTTCTACTACTTCTTCTTCTTCCTTTATCGTTCTTACTTCTTCCTTCTTCCTTCTTCCTTCTTCGTCCTTCCTTCTTCCTTTTTCTTTCATACATCATAATTTTTTGATATTTTTCTTCATCTTCTTCTTCCTCTACTTCTTGCAATTCTTTTTCTTGTACTTCTTCTCCTACTTCTTTTTTTCTTCTGCTTCTACTTCTTTTTCATCTGCTTCTTCTTCTTGTTCTTCGTCTTCTCCTTCCTCTTCTACTACTTCTTCTTCTTCTTCTTCTTCTTCTTCTTCTTCTCCTTCTTTTTGTTCGTCCACTTCTTCTTCTTCTTCTTCAACTTTTTCCTCTTCCTCTTCCTCCTCTTCTTATCCTTTTTCTTCTTCTTCTTCTTCTTCCTCTTCTTCTTCTTCACCTCCTTTTTCTTCATCCACTCTCTCACCCTAATTTTTCTTCTTATATTTTTTCTTCTTCATCTTCTTCACTTTCTTCTTCTTCTTTCCCTTCTACTTCTCCTTCTTTTTCTCCTTCTCCTTCTCCTTCTCCTCCTCCATCACTTTCTCCTTTCTTTCTCCTTCTCCTTGTCCTTCTCCTTCTCCTTCTCTCTTTTCTCCTTGTCCTTCTCCTTCTCCTTTCCCTACTCCTCCTTTTCCTTCATCTTCTTCTCCTTCTTAATGATCTTCTCCTTCTTCTTCTTCTTCTTCTCCCACCTCCTCCTCCTCTTCTTCTTGTTCCTCCTCTTTGTCTTCTTCTTCATTCTCTTTTTCTTCATCTTCTTCTTTTTCATGTTCTTCTTCTTCTTCCCTTTCCCTTTTTTTCTTCTTCCTTCTTCCTTCTTACTTCTTCCTTTTTACTTCTTCCTTCTTCCTCCTCCCTTCTCCCTTCTTCTTCCTTTTTCCTTATTCTTCTTAACCTTTTTCTTCGTCTTCTTCTTCCAGTTCTTCTTCCTATTCTTTTTCTTCCTCTACTTCTTCATCTTCTACATCATCATCATCTTCTTCTCCTACTCCTTTGTCTTCTTCCTTTTCTAATTCTTAATCTTCTTCCTCCTCCTCCTCCTCCTCTTCTTCTTCTTCTTCTTCTTCTTCCACATCCTCTTCTTCTTCTTCTTCTTCATCTTCGACATTTGCATCTTCATCTTCTTCTTCTTCTTCTACTACTTCTTCTACATCTTCATCTACTTCTTCTTCTTCTTTTTATTCCTCTTCTTCTTCTTCTTCCACTTCTTCATTTTCTTCTTCTACTGCTTCTTTTTCTTTTTCTTCTTCTTCTTCTTCTTCTTCTTCTTCTTCTTCTTCTTCTACTTCTTCAACTTCTTCATTTTCTTCTTCCCCTTCTTCTTCTTCTTTTTCTTCTTCTTATTCTTCTTCTTCTTCTTCCTCCTCTTCATCTTTTTTCTTGTCTTCTTCTTCTTCTTTTTCTTCTTCTACTTCTACATCTTCTTTTCTTCTTCTTCTTCTTCTTCTTCTTCTTCTCTTCTTTTTCTTCTTCTGCTTCTGCTTCTACTTCTTTTTCTTCCTCTACTTCTTCTTATTCTTCCAATTCTTCTTCTTTTTTACCTATTAAAACTTCTTCTTATGTTAATTCTTCTTCTTTTTCATCATCTTCATCATCATTTTCTTTTTCTTCGTCTTCTTATACGACTTCTTCTCCTTCTTCTACTTGTTGTTATTCTTGTTCTTTCTCTTCTGCATCTTCTTCCAATTCTTCTTCTTCTTCTTCTTCTTCTTCTTCTTCTTCTTCTTCTTCTTTTTCCGCTTCTCATTCTCCTTCTCCTTCTCCTCCTCCTTCTCCTTCTCCTTCTCCCTCACCTCTACTCCATTTCCTCCTTGTCCTTCTCCTTCTCCTACTCTTTCTTGCTCTTGTTCTTCTTCTTCTTTTTCTTCTTTTTATCTTTTATTTCTTCTTTCTTGTTTCTTCTTTCTCCTTTCTTATTTCTCCTTCCTTCTTCGTTCTTCCTTCTCGCTTCTTCCTTCTTGCTTTCTTTTTCCTTCTTCCTTCTACCTTCTTTCATCTCCCTTTTCCCTCTTCCTCTTCCTCTTCCTCCTCCCCTTCTTCCACTTCTTCTTCTTTCTTTTTTTCTTCATCTTCTTCCTCTTCTTCTTCTTCTTCTTCGTTCATTCTTCTTACTTCTTTCATCTTCCTTCTTCCTCCTTTCTTCTTCCATCTTCTATCATACTACTTCATTTTTTGATATTTTTCTTCCTTTTCTTCTTCCTCTTCTCCTTTTAATTCTTCTTCTAATTCTTTTTCTTTTTCTTTTTCTTCTTCTTCTTCTTTTACTTCTTTTTCTTCTCCTTCTACTTCTCCTTCTCCTTCTCGTTCTCCTCCTTCTCCTTCTCCACGTCATTCTGCAAGCTCTCTTTCTTCTTCTCCTTCTACTTCTCCTTTTGCATCTCCTTTGCCGTCTCCTCCTCTTCCTCTTCCTCCTCCTCATCCTCATCCTTCTCCTCCTTGTCCTACTTGTCCTTCTCCTTCTCCCTATTCTTCTCCTTCTCCTCCACCCCCTCCTCCTTCTTATTCTCCTTCTCCTTCTCCCTCTCCTTTCTTCTTTCTTCCTACTTCCTCAATCTTCCTTTTTATTTTTTTCCCATTCTACTTTCTTCCTTCTTTCTTCTTCCTTCTTTCTTCTTCCTTCTTCCTTCTTCTTTCCTCATTCTTCCTTCT
>JAIUJO010000128.1:515861-588361 GCA_023846275.1 Vanilla planifolia | reverse complement strand
TTAAGGGTGGGGATTTGGACTTCCTGTGAGAGGACTACTTTTCAACCAATGTCAAGGCATAAGGCATATGGTATGCCCATGGTCCTTCGAGAAGTTTCTCATGAAGATCGTTTCTAAGAATAAGGGCGATTGGAATGAGAAGCTTACACAGTGTCTTATTTACTGACAGCCTCTTCATGCCAATAAGCCGTAGCTTTGAAAGTTGTGGAGAAACAATGTTGCATCTGAAACATTCTAAAAAGTCAATATATTTGTTGATTTTTCAATGGTGTTCCATTCCATTATTAGAGATCAGGTGAGCGGGACTTCTAACTGATAGATTAGATGATTTTTTATCCACATCGTTTCCCTTTACTTATTTCAATGGTATGGCCTTTTTCCACTTGAAAAAGAATCTATTGTAGCTAGAATATACATATACCTCTTAGATGCAGGAGGGTGGATGTGGCCAATCACATATATACCCCAAACCTTAAACAAGACATTACCAACAAGTGTCAAGGTTCTGATGTTGTTAAATGAAGACTGCATGTATCTTACAAACGTGGCATCTCTTGGAGAAATTAATGGAGTCTTTTGACATGGTGGACCAATATTACCATAGTCACCTCAATGATGATAGAACTTTGTCTCTGAATGGTATGCACCAGAAACACCAACATGAGCTTCCTCGAAAGCTTCTTTAGATTCTTGCTTTGACAAGCGTCTTAAGAGGAATCCATCAAAGGCACTCCTATAAAGGACTCTATTCTCCTAAGAGTCTTGTACAGCTTGACGTCTAATATGGTTTCGAGTGGGCACCTTCTTATATAGAATCCCCTACCCTAGTTTAGATATTCAAGCAATTGTTGTCGCCAATCCTTTTCTATAGTCACTTCTAAGGCTTCAGTGCCACTTGAGTTTAGCATAAAATGATGTCCTTCATCTCTTTATCCTTGTTGTTGTGTTTTGTGTAAATAGGATTACCTTTTGGTAAAGATGGTAAAAACCACTATCCTTCAACGCAAATGTACATTGTCTAAAATGGGTTGAGGGCTATAGCTGCTGCTAGGCTGGCCTATGCATCAGCTTTATGGTTATAGCTTCAAGAGTTGTGTTCTATCCATCAAACTTTGAAGCCCAATATGAATTCTTTGACCCTACTGAATATGGGATTAGCTCCCGTTTCTTCACCGAGAAACCCGACCACTTGAGCCCAACCAACAAAGCATTCCATTGAATGAAACACACTTCCCACCTAGAAAGCCACTTTAGAGGAAGAACTCTTGCTCCTCAGCTCCCTGAATTCGAGAGACGAGATAGAAGATGCATAAAATGCAAAGACTATGGATGTGAAGTGATCCCCAATCCTATGTCTAGGTGTAGAGAAGAGACCACCTTCAATCAACAAAGCACTTATTTCTTGCTCGGCCAAGATGCATGAAAGGGAACCCTCTTCCAAAATGTCTCTAAAGGTGGATAATGGAACTACTATTCTACTACTTTGACATTCAATTTTTTAACTACTTTGATGAAAGATAGAAAGGAAACTCAGCTTTTTCTAGGTCTGAATAATCGGGTCACAAAGTCCACCCATCAAGTAAAGCCTCACATTTTTAGATTCACTAAACCTACCTTTTGACATCACTAGAAGGTCTAGTATCACAGATTAGAAGTTTAGATTCTCTATAAGCATGTCTAATCAATGAATTTCATAGCCACTCAAAACTAGGGTACAAAATACTAAGGTACTTTTAGTCCACCACTAATAACTTCTGGCCATCAGATTAGCTACGATCAACTTCACCCTAACAACTTGAATTGCATAATACCATGACACTTAATGTGAATGCCCTTTGAAATTGTCCTGAGGTGCAATTACACGAAGACCCACATGTCACACGACCTCGAGACAAGAAAGACAGACGACAGAAAGCAATCCCTTTGAACAATTCAACTTGTGGAGTTGAACAAAACAGTGACTTTGACCAGGTTCTTCTATCAATCTTCTGGCCCTTGCTCAACTCCTTATTCTGTAAACCTCTCATAGATTTATTTGATTGAACCCTGTGAGAGCCCAACCTGATTCAAAAGTTCTCCAAAAAAAATTCCCAGAATCCTGTCTAGTTAACCAGTGGGGACCCCCAAGTGTAATCCTAAAACCTAGCTCCCCTCAGTTGTAAAGTGAAGTTCCGCTTCTCTTCTTGAAGAAGAAAAGGATGACGAGTGGTAAGATGTCATGTATTACATGAATTACCAACTTGTTGATTCAGGAAGTTCCCGCTGCAAAGAATGGAGCCATATGACGCGAGGGTGCCATATAGGATTCATATGAATTAAAAGAATACGTATACGTCGTGGCGATGAAGTACATAAATGGATGTCATATATTCTATGTATTCCTTGGGTATATTTTCATAGGGAGGATATAGCCCATGAAGATGCCTTCAGAATAAACTTGTTCATCAGCATGCTAAAAGAAAAGTGCATTCATCTACTATGTCATGCTTCCAAAAGGCTCCATCAACCATGGGCTGAAATGGAGCGAAAAAGAATTTTGCCCTGATTCATTGAAGATTACTCTATCTCCATAGCCTAATGTGTTCAACAAAACAAACCAAGCGTGTTAGCACGGGGTCCTCCTTTATGGTATTTTTTTGGGGTACTTTTTTATGATACTATAATATAATATCAATAATATAAATAGAAGATTTTATTCTAAGAAATAGTCAAATAGGACGAGGTGAACGAGTACCTTTGTGACCTCGTACTCTTTTTGGTTTGTTTGTTTTTTATTTTTTCAATCGATATAAGTTAGTGTCCTTATGCTAAACACATAATAGGTAAGGAAAGTGTATGCTAATGATCCCCAGAGGGGGCCCCAATTGGCAAATTCAAGAGGGACTTATTTCGCACGCTTTCCTTAGCAAGAAGAGTGAGCATAGAGAGTGAGAGATGGGTTGCTCTATCACTTGGGCTAGGATCGCTCCGCACCTCAATCAATTTATCACCTGGCCTGGGATCGGGGACACTTATGGTTGTTCATTTCCTTAGTTTGGCCTTATGGAAAGGTTGGTGCATTGTTATTTCTAGTAGCTACACTCCTTCACTAAAGGCTAGCATTTGATCGAGCTCTTCTACCCTGATCCCACTTCTCCTAAGGGCCTTTGGGGGAACGTCTCAAAGGCAAAAGGGAGGAACTTATGAAGAGGTCAAATTGAACGATTTGCACCTTTGAAAGCTGGCCTATCCCTTCCAAAAAATGTGAGTCATCTAATTAAGAAAGCCTAGATTTTCTTCTCCCCATATAGATCCGTGTTCCACCTTTTAGTTCACAATTCTCAATCAGTGAATCGGCACTCATCCGCTGGTCTGTGTTTTAGCAAAAAGGAAAGTTACTGGCTTGAAAGCATTTGGACATGAACTGGTTAAAGCTTGAAACCTGCTTTGCTCCTCCACTAAGGAGCCCCACCCCTATGACTTGAGTCAATCAAAATGGGATTCCCTTCCAACCCTGCCTGCTCCTTATTAGATAAATGACTGGATTCTTTTGGCATAGAAAGTTGTCTTATCACCACAAGGTCCCTCTCTGCATAGTCCAACTTCCTTTTAGCTTAGTTTCCTCTCTAGTACATGAGTCAATACGATCTCCCCAACCTCCTAGTCACTCAAAAGATTGAATAAGTGAAGCACACTACTATCATTATGATCATTTTCAATTGTATGCCTTGGAGCTATGTTCTTCCCGTGCTTCTTTTAATTTGAGTGCCATGAAAACATACTCTCTCTATCCTTTAGTTCTCTCTGTTACTACTTTTACTATCTTATAGATTCTATTCTTTGATAAATAGAATAACACCATTCACATGACAATGCTCAGGTACACAAGTGGACAAACTAGAGGGGTTGGCTCTATCTTGTGGTCAGCTTTCTCCACTAGTAGGAGATCATGATCTTTCTATGAAAAGCTCTTTAACAAAGAAATGAAACCATAACTCACTCTTAATTGGCCTTGCCCTCTACAAGGCAGATAGGCAATTAGCCAACCTTTTTGATTAAAGAAATGACTAAGCTAGTAACCTCACCGGTCTATCTTACCCATCCTTATTAATTCTGAATCACCCCAGAGGTCTTTTTCCCGTAGTGGGCCTCGGGTCAAGCCAAGCCCCAAAATGGAGTTCACATTCCCTTCGTCTGGTCGAGAGGGACAGTGACTCCTATATATTATGTACGACATTGTGGAGAAGTCCATTCTCAATCATGATCGATCCATGTCTTACCATAGTGCACAGATAGCCTTAGCAAGCAAGCTAAGAGGGATTTTTGGATTGTAAAAGATAGAAAGCTATTTTATTGCTTTGATCAACCTTTTTTGGTACCAGGCCATCAGCTTAAATCAAATAGGCCAATAATATAGATCGAGATTCTCTTATAAGAAAAATGACTACCAACATGGTGTATATATGGTTTGGAACACGACAACCAGCCTCCTCCATACTCGCCAAAGAGATTAATACTCTGGACCCCAAAGATTGGGTCATCCCTGATGACTTAGAAGAAATAGAGTGGGGGTTGGTAGCCGTCAATCGCCCATATCAAAATCTAGACAGGAGGACTCTGATCTCCATGAAGATGATGATGATCGGGAAGTGGTTACCACAAATCTGAAATGAGGGGTTCTGGTCAATTGGAAACATATAGGCAGTTAGAACTTGAGCATCTCTGAATCTCAAAAAGGTTTCTTGGGAACCTTGCCTGGGCCTGGGCTCATTTGTAATCTAACAGCTACAAAGAAACAGAATCGAACTAGTTTATAGGTTTGTTTTCATCCTCTATCTATTTTCTGACTTCCATCTTTGAATTGGAAAAATTACAATACAAAACAATATCAACAAGACAAGCCTCCTAGGAGTTCACTTGTTTCATTTCTTTCTCTTCATATGATGGATGGGCTTAATGTAGTCAAAAGGCTGTTACCAATGCTTTCTATTTTTTGTATGTCCATATTTCATTTTGATTAGATTAGGATTAGATTGGATTAGCATGATCACTTTGCAATGTGGATACAAGCATGTAACACAACCTAACTATTCATTGATCTTGGGAGGAAAGCTCTTGAAAGGCTGTAACAAGATATGTAATATGAAATTGAGCTATCTTTTTGACACAAATTGGAAGGGGCCCCCATTTCTTAGTGGCTACTTTCCCCTACTCTACATGAAGTGGGATATATTAGATCTATATCTATGCTTTGGCCATTGAAGAATGAATTCTTCGAGTGGGCAGTCCACTTTTAAACTTTGCTTTTTGCTTATTTCTTCCTTCCTGGAATCATTTACTCAGTGATATGGATCCTGACAATGTCAACTTTTCATCATCAATGCATACTCAATTTACAAACTTGGAATCAGCTTACTGCCATGTAGTTGCTGCTTAAGCAGGTCTTTGTTAGTCTCTTGTTCAATCTTATAGGAGAGTAGCCAAGGTCTGACAGGTGATCTGACGATCAGTTGTTGAGTCAATTCCTATTGGTCCGACTGAGCTTTTATACATGAAAAGACCAAAGGGGGCTGGGGCTTTCCCTCTTGGGGGGCCCACTCTGGGGTGACTTTTTCATGTACCATTGCTCAAGCACTTGAAAAGAATCTGGCACACTAGAATAGTAACCAATCACACCAAAAATTGTGGAAGACATAACTAGGATTCACTTATCCCTCAATATTTTACATTGATGTTTCGTATTCTAGGTAATGTGCTCACGACGAATATGATTTGAATTGGAACCAACATCCTGCTCTACCTGGGGCAACTTTGATTTCACCTTTTTTTAACCATAGGATTTGGGAAATCCTATGGATTGCTTCTTTCTTTTGATCGATTACCATGGTGGAAGACCATTTCTGCTGGCTTTATATTAAGAGAGATGTAGCCAAAGCAAAGATGAAGGGAGATGTCCGGTTTGTCAAACGGCGAAGGGAGGAAAGGAACCAAAACACTAGCATATAAACACCTCTGCCAATTCCCCTGAGGATGCTAGAAGATGTCAGTATTGACTTTGTGTTAGGCTTACCCAGCATAGCCAAGGGAATCGGTAGTATAATGGTTGTTGTTGATAGATTTTAAAAGATGGTCCATCTGACTGCATGTCAGAAAGTAAGTGATGCTTCTCTTATCACCACTAATTTCTTGAATGAGATAAGAGAATAGTGAAGCATCATGGCTTACTGAAGACCATAGTGTTTAAGAGAGATGTCCAATTCATGAGTGACTTTTGGAAAGGGAAGGGGCACCTATAGGGAAAGACCTTTTGGGAACTTTTTCCAAGTGAAGATCTTATAACAAATCAGCTTTCTAGAGTGCTCCTTCCTTGCTAGCCAAACACTTGAAACAAAGTGGAAATCTACCAGGGTGTGAATCCCTACTATTTTGTAAACTTGACTTAGTAATATGAACTTCCTCGTAGCCTAGCAGCTAATCTGCCTACTCTCACTCATGAACTTGATCCCTGCAATTATTCTGATCTGCAGTTTTTCTACATGTAACAATACATCTTCCGATCGACAAGAATTCAACACAAGGATTACTGAATGGTTCGAAGTATTCGATTGTTTGGAATTATACATAATTCTATCGATCGACAAGAATTCAACACTTTTCACTTGTACCAACATATTCCACCTGACACCCATTTTCTACATCCACTATGCTTATTTCATATCCTCCTTTTTCTGGACATACTATTCGACTCACTATACTGGTCGATGTTGCATTAGAAACTGTATTGTTACTCTTGCTACCATCAAGATAAATCTACCTCCTTCCTTTGTTCCTGCTTACATATATGGGATATTTTCATATGTGAGCATCTTCTTTTGTAGTAGGGTCAGGCAAAAGAATGGAGAAGACAATTTCACTATATTTCTTACCAGGAATAGGACTAATCACAAGAAGATTTTGGTGATTAGGATGATAACACTAAAAAGAAAGATTGACCATCTTTTCTTTCATTTCAGAGAAATATGATCGGGGGGGAGGGGGCAAGGCGGGGGGTAAGTGGCTAATTCGAATCGCTCCGGTATAATAAGGACAGCTCCTACATTCAAAGATCATTTTTTACCATTACCAAGTCTTTTTTCAATTGCATATCATAAGGAATACGAAAAATCTCTTCAAATATAATATCAAGAAGTACAGCTTGTGGAACTTCAATAACCGCTAGGTTATTAGCTAAATGGCAATTGGCACATACAATTCAACCAGTTGCTTCTCCGGGGGCAGGTGTAGGGGGCTAATTCGAATCACTCGGGTATAATAAGGACAGCTCCAACATTCAAATATCCTTTTTTACCATTAGCAAGTTTTCTTTTCAATTGCATATCATAAGGAATATGAAAAATTTCTTCAAATACAGTATCAAGAAGTATAGTTTGCAGAACTTCAATATCCACTAGCTCATTAGCTAAATGGCAATTGGCACATACAATTCAACCAGCGGCTTCTCGAGGATTTTTGTAACCTTATTGGGAAAAAATTTGATATGCATTTGAAATAGATGCTCAAGTTATTACATATACAGTGATCAATACAGAAATGGATTGAGTCATCTGCTCGTTTGCACAAGACAAAGTCTTTCATTTTTTCATGTTCC
This sequence comes from Vanilla planifolia, assembly GCA_023846275.1. Classification (NCBI taxonomy): domain Eukaryota; kingdom Viridiplantae; phylum Streptophyta; class Magnoliopsida; order Asparagales; family Orchidaceae; genus Vanilla; species Vanilla planifolia. The sequence continues at coordinate 580,734 of JAIUJO010000128.1, read as the reverse complement.
AATCATTGATCGTGAAATTTCTACAAGAAATTGGACAGGTAGCTGGTAGACTTCCCTATTGACAAATTGGCCATTGTATTTGATTGTACTAAAAATAATTGGAATTTTGATTGTAATTGTAACACAGTATGAAGACCTTGAATCAAAAAGGTACAAGAACAAGAAGTATAAAGAATAAGTAAGATGAAAAATGATTTCTTTATACACGAAAGAAGAATCTAATTGGATTGATATCGAGAGATCTAATGAATTCTTCATTCATGCATTGAATGATAAATTTTGACAAGCGATGGAGATACATGATTTCCAAAATGGAAGATCCCATATTTCTCAATTACATATATAATCACTCAAAAAATGGAAACAAGAAGAGATATTATTTGCTCGTTTTGAGAAAATAAAAAATAATTGCAGATTGAACGAATCATTAGATCCTAACCATGGTTCGATTGAAATCCAAAACATAAATCAATAATGAAAAGAACCAAAAAAGCTTTGATTGTGTCACTGAAGTTATATGGAAATTCCTGTGAAAATATTGAAACAGATTAGATAGGTAGGGGAAGGAAAAATGATATGGAAATGATATTCATTGCGTCTTTCGACCAATTGTATCATTTCGTTGTGCATTTCTATACGAAGCCTTTGTATATCTGTCTCCGAGTAGTCCTTTATCATCTCGTCCAATAAGAAGAGTTCTTCGAATTCCATCCATTTTTCGGGAACATTTTCCTTTTCAATATCATTCAAAAGAATTTCAATTTGCCTGGTATTCCACCAAGGAAGAATCCAAGTTTCTAGAGCATTGTTAAGTGAGAGAGAAATCAACCAGGGCCAGATGAGTATAGGCACAAGATATGGGAGAAAAGCTGATACGTTCTATTTTTCATTGGGAAAGTTACCTTCTTTTATTGTTCTATTCTAGATTCAAAGACTCAATTTTGACACAAAAACTAAAATAGGAAATTCTGATACCTTGTTCTTCTTCAAATTATAACCTCTTGTTCTAGAACTTGTATAGAAATCTTATATTTAGATACAATTGACAAAAGAAACAAATTCATTCCAAATTTACTTCACATATAGAGAATGAAAAAAACAACAAAATGAAATGGTTCGATAGTGTTCATCTTGAAATCCAAACAAGATTCATTACTTGAAATAGATTGTTCGAGTCTTCATCGAAACAAAATAGAATATAGCTTAAGCATCCTTTGCTGAAATGAGTAGTTTAAAAAGTACCCTCCACTTTTTAAAGAAGCTTCAGTTTCTTGAAAAAGGCAATTCCGATGTTTTTCCCACATACTTAGATTGATTCTTCAATTCATTTCACTTCAATTCACTTCTTTATAGCATTCAATTGGTACGGGCAAAAAATAGGCCAATTAGACCACTTTCATTTATAGCGGTGTTGACTTATCATCAGTACACCAATTATCATCAATACGATTGAAGGGAATAGTTCCTGGGCTCTTGATCTCCATTCTGATTGATTGAATATCTTTTAGAAAGAAAGGAAGGAAGATATGACGATATATTCTATCAAACCGATCATGATCACTACCTACATTCCATACAATTGTACACCACAAATTAGAACTAATGAATAGACCTACAATCCCTTAGAAAGACATCATGATACCCTAAAAAATCTACGATTAAAAGCATAGACCGTAGGAAATGGTGCAATACACCCTTTGTCTTTGAAACAATTGAAGGAAAGAACCAATAGAAGATTGACAAGGACAAGAATTTCTTATAGACTTTGAACTGCAAGGTTAAGCTTTCAGCTTTTTCAAGTGGGGCACCAATAGGAGTACTATTGAAGATCGCGGGTTGGGCCTCCTCCGGGGAAAAGACCTTTGGGGATCTTTTTTGGGGAACTTCTTGACTCATTCTCTTTAGTTGGCAAACTGATTTATATCAACCCAAATGTCACAGACCCATCATGGCCTGAGAAGCAGCTCAAGATTGATGATGGATCACATCAACTCTTACTACCTCCCGAACTAGAAACCCACGAAGGGTGGAAGAAGTTTTTTCTTTTTCTCTCACTTCTCCATGCTCTCCAGAACTCATCGAGTCAGAGGCTCTTTTGTCCACCCCATTCGTCTCAGTCGTTGACGAACCGTCTTATCCAGTCAAAATCCTCTAGGGACTTCACCTCCATGGTGAACCTAAGATTTACTTAGGTAGAGTACCTGTTTGAGGTAACTCTTCGTGCCTTAACCCAACTTCAACCTAATTCATGGAGGAGCCCTCCACACTAATACCCTGTGCCTTTTGCAGATAGATCCACTTCAGGGCTTCCCTTGTTTCCAAAGGTCCTCCTTGAGTTTTTCTCTTGGCATCTTGACCTTCCTGTCTCCATGGGCGAGGTGGTTGTCTACACTTTGAAGCTCCTCTTGAGGAACCTTGCAAGACTTTGTCGCTAGTTATTTTGAGAGGTCGGGATGTTCATCCTATGAGGATAAGAGGAATCCCAGTGTGATCTTTGGTCGAGAAGAAAGGGATTCCTTAGACCTGGATTACATAGTGACATACTCCCAATCCCGTGTCTTCTTCCTTTTTTCTTTTTATTATCAAAGTTCCTGAGAGGGGGGCCCCTGGGTTCCCCATAAGGGGACCTGACCCTCAGTTCTGATGTTTATAGAATCGACTTTTGGCTAGTGACTTCATAATCTATATTATAGACCTTGTCTTGCATCAAGTTCTGTATTTGCCTAAGGCACTAGCGTAGGCAAACCTTGGGGTATATATAAGTGAGATTTCTTCTTTGACTTCTCATATCAATCATTCGTTCGGTCAGATTTTTAAGCAAGAATCATAGAGTCATCTTCGTTGATTTTCATAGTCAATGTCCCCCAATTCTGAGTGAGGTAGATCCTAGAAGCTAACTCTTTTATCAATATGAAAGCGCTAGGGCACCTCTTCAAAAAGAAGTTCCTTATATTGTGCCAAAACCCTAGACCTTGTTCAGTTCCTTTGAAGTTATTAGCTCTATGGATTCAAGCTGACCCGCCTACCCGACCGAGTTGTTTGATTGAGTCGAGGTTGGCAATCTCCTTCTTCTACATTCATTGGTTAGCTCTCATTGTAGTGTGCCTAGCTTTTCAAAAGCACGTTTGAAAGGCCTAGTGATTCTACATTTCATGGAAGTTTAGTGTTTCTGGCAAATATTTATCTCAAAAGAAAAGAACCTGTCCTTACACTTCTAGTAAGATAAGGTCAAAGTCACCCCAAAGAAACCCAAACTAGCCAACAAAGACATTGTCCTGGACACCTTGCCTAAGAATAAGAAACTTTGATTAAAATTCCCTCGTGAACCTTCAACAATAGTAACATCGCCATCCAGCTTCATTGTTTCCTCTCATTTGGTCGACACAGGTTTGATATCCAAAATTCACTAAGCTATTCCTCTACCAGGTAGGCAAAAACAATTAGAATCGGTAGGATCACATAAAAAAGTTGTAGAAGAATTACTATTCAAAATAATGATAAGAAAATCGACCGGGCCCCGGCCAAACCCCACTTTTGTTTATATCTGCTTCTCTTTTCTTTTGTGCTTGAACTGTGAGAAAAGTTGAAATGTTGCCAGAATCTGAGAACCCTACTTTAGCATATTTGAATCTATTTGAATATGGTTTTTCGAACTTCTTAGGTGAAAAGATTTTGTTGGTTTACTTGTGTTTTTATTTTGGAGTGAAGAATTCTTCTTTAATCTTTCACCTCAAGTTTGAAGGATAAAACTTGACTTTTTTTATTGACTATTGCTCTTAAAATAAGTAATCTACCTATTTTGTGTTCTTTGCAAGAGTTTAGCTTGCTCAAATGGCCTTCACAACTATATGAAATTAAGATCTACCCTTCCATAACCTTACCATCATTTTCATTATCCTAGTACCTTCAAACCACCCCTCCACCTGTTCCCTTGACTTCGCCCATAAGTGTCCTTTCACTGACCATCAACCCCTTACTCCTACTCCATTCATCCAAATTAGTTTGACTAGCAACCCTTTTCAATCCAAATCTTTTTGATAAGTGAGCAGGTGTTCCTCTGAAATCCCATGTTTCCATCGACAGGTAGGGGCTATTGCCGGATGTCACGGTTCTACCCTCCTTATCTTCTCGAACAATCTAGGAACAGCTGACACATCAAAGTGGAGTGAGCCATATGTAATATGTATCGGACATAACACAAACTGAAGTGAGCCCATCCCCATTTAGTTTGGCAAGCATAATCTAGAATCATATCCCTTTTCTGAGAATACGTACCACCATTTAATACAAGTTTGAACTAGTATTCTCCTCACTGCAATATTGTTAAGTCCCAATGATATGCTAAGAAAGTCTAAACCACCAAAGTAGGCCTGGTTGTAGGAAACTCTTTGCCTTACCTTGTTTAACCGGGGACTCTCTAGTTAATTCGACCATTAAATCTTGCAATTGCTGAAATTTCTACCAATTCTCTTGTCGCTTTCTATTTGTCTAAGTCGAAGAAATCTAGGCATTTGGAGATAGCACCAACAAAAGAAATCGGACAATCTATATGGAAGATATATATGAAGACTATCCAAGTATAGTGAAACTAACTAGTAGTGACCAGGACCTGTTAAGCAAACACGCCAAGTTTTTCAAAGAAAAAGAATAGGTCTATCAAGAGGACAAGCTCCATGCTCAAGCTCAAGTCAACAGATCCTCAAAGGCCGTCGTCCCAACGTTACCCCTTATTGAGTGCCTAACCAAAATAGTCTATTACTATAGGGCTCAAGGATGTGCTTGATCCAGAGATAGGCTTCTCATGGGAATCTTCGACTAGCTACTAAGTCACTGTCAGAAGTTCCCCTATCGGGGCCCCTTAAGGCCCGAATTTAGAAAAAAGAGATGAACTAATGTGATTCTTTGTCCCAAAGTTTTTGTAGCAAAGGGATCATAAGTAGTGGAATGGAATCATTCAATCCAGGCAACAAGAAATTCTCTCACTTTTTAAGGTATTCTACTTTCAGACTAAGGACCTATTCCACATAAGGCCGATCAGTTCATCAAGCAAGGGCATAGACTCTGTCTCCTTAAGGCAGATTGACTGGATAACAGATTATAGATCGAACTCAAGGTAGACATTTTTCCCTCCCACCCAAGATAACTAACAGTTTTTAAGGGTTAATCGAATACTTATCTATAGTATCCTCCATTGAATTAAGCCTCCACTCACTCACCCTACCCCTAACTCAGAGTGATCAACTACTATTATTACATGACTACTAATTCATAATCAGACAGGAAGTTGATTAGCAAGAAAAGTGTACCTATGGCTAAGTCAGTCTTAGCACAATTAGTTTAGCCAGGTCAAGGGGTTGAGGGAGGACTTTTGAGAATAGTTTTTAGATAAATATGTGAAAGAGTTTTTGTGGCATGATCAGAGAAGAAAACTCTCTCCATATATTGGTCCAATTCATGTGGACATGCTGGTGACAAGTGGGGTATGACACCAATAATTGACAAGCAAAGCAGATCTCCATATCATCTATTGTTAAAAGAAGAAAAGAAGGAAGTTTTGTAGATAATGGCTTGACTTGAATGAACTACTCCAACCCAAACCTGTCCTCATGAAAGCAGCAATCATAGAGTTCACTCTTTCCATAGTCTAATTGAATAGAAAAGTAGAATAAGACTTGGTGGATGTGAGTAGAGGCATTAAGAAGCTCCAATTCCATTTTTCTTCTTTTCTTTGAATCCATTTTCAATTTTTCACTAGTCCATTTTGATGCCTCTTTCTGGTGAACATAAGAAGAAGGGGACTTAGGTAGATAGAGATTGAGAAGAAAGCCTTTTTGACCATTGATTTTGAAAAGACTTTAAGCCTTTATGCTTATTCTTCTCAGTCAGATTAGGTGCATGGAAGGGTAGGGGGTTTCTTTTATTAGTTTGAGAGCTAATGAGGAGAAAACCAATTAATAGATTTACGAGGAGGAAAAACATTGAAGCCAGCACCCAAGCCCTATTTTGAAGGATTGATCATTGACTCAAGCAAGTATTGCCAACTTCACATTACAAAATGTCCCCTAAATAAAGAGCACCTCCATCCACACTAATCTGAGAAAACAGACCCCTTGAGCCGAACCAACAAAACATTCCATTAAATGAATTCCACTTCCCTCCTAGAAAGCCACTTTCGAGGGAGAACTCTTGCTCCTCGGTTCCCTGAATTCGAGAGACGAGACAGAAGATGCATAAAATGAAAAGAAGACTATGGATGCGAAGTGATCCCCTATCCTACGTCCAGGAGTAGAAAAGAGACCACCTTCAATCAAAAAAGCACTTCTTGCTCGGCCAAGATTTGTGAAAGGGCACCCTCTTCCAAAATGTCTCTAAAGGTGCATAATGGAACTACTATCCTGCTACTTTGACATTAAATTTTTTGAACTACTGTGATGAAAGAAAGCAAGGAAACTCAACTTTTTGTAGGTTTGTATAATTGGGTCCCTAAGGTCCACTCGTCAAATAAAGCCTCACTTTTTTGGATTCATTAAACCTACCTTTTGACATTGTTAGAAGGTCTAGTATCATAGATTAGAAGGTTAGATTCTCTATAAGCATGTCTAATAAGCGAATTTCACAGCCACTTGAAACTTGGGTACAAAAGCTAAGGTACTTCTAGTTCACCACTAAGAACTTCTGGCCATCAGATTAGTTGTGATCAACTTCACCCTAACAACTCAACTTGCATAATACCATGATGCTTAGTGTGAATGCCCTTCGAAATTGTCCTGAGGTGCAATTACACGAAGACCCACATGTCACACGAACTCGGGCTAGGAAAGACAGACAACAGAAAGAAATCCCTTCCAACAAGTCAACTTACGGAGTGGAACACAACAGTGACTTCATCCAGGTTCTTCTATCAATCTTCTGGCCCTTGCTGAACTCCTTATTCTGTAAACCTCTCACTGGTTGATCTGATTGAACCCTATGAGAGCCCAACCTGATTCAAAAGTTCTTCGAAAAAAGATTCCCAGTATCCCATCTAGTTAACTAGTGGGGACTCCCAAGTGTAATCCTTAAACCCAGATCCCTTTAATTGTCAAGTGAAGTTCCCCTTCTCTTCTCAAAGAAGAGAAGGATGGCAAGTGGTAGGATATCATGTATTACATGAATTACCTACCTGTTGATTCAGGAAGTTCCTACAACAAAGAATGGAGCCATATGATGCGAGAGTGCTACATAGGATTCATATGAATTCGAAGAATACTTATATGTCATGGCGATGAAGTACAATAGTGGATGTCATATATTCTATGTATTCCTCGGGTATATTTTCATAGGGGGGCTATAGCCCATGAATATGCCTTCAGAATCAGGTTGTTCATCAGTATGCTAAAAGAAAGCACATTCAACTGCTACGTCATGTTTGCAGAAGGCTCCATCAACCATGGGCTAAAATGGAGCGAAAAAGAATTTTGTGCTGATTCGATGAAGATTACTCTATCTCCAAAGCCCATTGTGTTCAACAAAACAAACCAAGCGAGTTGGTACAGGTCCCCCGTCTTGGGATGGTATTTTTGGAAACTTCTTTAAAATACTATAATATAATATAAATAATATAAATAGAAGATTCTATTCTAAGAAATAGTCAAATAAAGCGAGGTGCGTGAGTACCTTTGTGACCTCGTACTCTTTTCGGTTTGTTTGTCTTTTATTTTTTCAATCCATTGAAGTTAGTGTCCTTATGCTAAATACGTAATAGGTAAAGAAAGTGTATGCTAATGATCCCTAGAGGGGGCCCCAATTCGCAAACTCAAGAGGGGCTTAGTTTGCATGCTTTCCTTAGCAAGTAGAGTGAGAACAGAGATCGAGAGATGGGTTGCTCTATCACTTGGGCTAGGATCGCTCTACACCTCAATCAATTTATCGCCTGGCCTAGGACTGGGGGCACTTATGCTTTCCTTAGCAAAAGCAGCTCAAGTAAGAAGATGAGGGAAATACTGGTTTGCTTTACCAGGGAAAAGAGAAACTGCGAATTTTTCATTTTCATTAATCACACCAAATTAAACACTTAAATAGCCTAAACGCTACCTAACAAACACGTCCATTATACAACTAAATACGCCAACCGACTAACCCACTAAACCACTAAATACGCCAACCTACTAACCCAGTTGAAATAATGCAAATCTATTTTGAATCAAACTTTAACACTCCCCCTTCATTCAAACTTCACTACACCTAACTTTAGTCAAAACATCTGTTATATGATCTTCAGTCTCAATAAGTTAATCCTAACTAAACTCCTAGAATCTTAGCACAAGTTGAATCATAAGAGTAAATGACGCTGATCCTTTTCGTGAAGTCACCTTCTTCATCATGTTCATCGGGGCAGACATCCATGTGATGTCATACTTCCTTTTGTAATCCACACCAGCCTCGACCTCGCATCCACCATCTGTCGAATTAGAATACCAAGATTCTTCATCTTTTACAGTAGCTTCTGTTTCATCTCCAATGGCATGCAGTTCAGGAGTTATTTTGTCACCATCTGTATCATTCAAAGCTTCCTCTATTAGCACATGTTTTGACCTTTGGTTGATCAACTCCAATCCGATCATAGTTTTCGAAATTTCCTTTGTGTTCATCCCTCCTTGAATGCTTTCCTTTGTGTGCATCCCTCCTTGAATGCAATATCACTTCATTCTCTTCTTTTCTGTTGTTGCTAGCAACCAAGATTGCTCCATTTTGTGGCCTAGCACCCTTTTTTTGCTTCAGAATACTAAGTGTCTTTGGACCTTCAAACAAAATAGAAACATCATAACCTGGAAGCTCTGCTTCCTTCAAGGACTTCATGCTCTTAGGCTCCAAAAGGAGATAGAATCAATATTCTTGGTTGCATCATCTCTTGCTACTCTCAACTCTACAAGACTTCTCAAACCAGCAAAATCTAGAGGATTCGCAGCATCTCCAGCCTTCTCTTTTCTACCCATCTTTTTTGCATTGTAATGGGAGTTCTCTATAGCTCTTCCACCGAATCTCCCTCCAAGCCATCCTTCAGCCTTGCCATAATTGCTGTTCACACTGCCCGCCTTGGTGTCTTCGAAATCTCTCCCATCTTGCAAACTTTTTCGCGCTACCTACCTTCTTGCCTTTGAAATCTTGCTTTCTCCTACGACAATCACTCTCCCCTTGCCTCGAAGAGTCCCTCACTTGTTGCCATCCGCACTCAATTTAATTCCCGCTGGCACTTTCTCTGTAGGATTCAATGCCCTCTTGCTCTCGGACCTCGTTATTCTCCTCAGGTTTCTCCTCACAGCCTTCTCGAACTGCTTCATCTTCCTTAGGTTTTACGTTCACGCTAACACTTCCGTGGCCGATGTTTACGCTGGTTCCCCTACCGGTGGTGACTGTAAACTCCTCCTTGCCTACATTTACGTTTACATAGACTCTATCGTTGCCTGTCTCTCTTTGCACGAGAGACTTAAGATCCACTTCGTTTCTCTGCATCTTCCTTCCGTCGTGGCCTGGCTCCTCTGCTTCTTCCTTCTACCGTGGCCTGGCTTCTCTGCTTCTTCCTTCTAGAACAGATGCTAAAACAATAATTAAAAAAACAAAACCTCACTCTGATACCAACTATTATGGTTTGGAAGCAAAAACCCTAATGTGGAAGACAATAAAAAACCTGGTTGCATTACCAGGAGAAATAAAAAATAAATTGCAAATTTCATTTTCATTTTCCAGAATAACACAAAATATGTTGCTGGATTAATAGCTAGCATTAATACATTGACATCTAAGGTTCAATGCTTGAACAAGTTTTGTTTGGAGTGTAAAGAAGTAGAAGATTCTTTACGAGAGAAATGGAAGAAAATTGAAGAGTTTGACTCTCGCAGATCAGAACTTGATTCTATTTAACTACCTTTCTATGTTTGACATTGTTAAGTCTCCTGCATACCATCTCCTCATTCCAATGATATCTTGCTGTTATGTGAACTTGACGTGTTATTGAGTTACGTCATTGAGTTCATTATTTTATTTTTAATAATAAACATAAAAGAATTTTATAAATACATAAAAGAGTGATTTTAACCTAGGAAAAATGATTGAAAATATGAATCATGTTTCTTAAATCGATCAATAGTTTAAGATTTAAACAAATAAAAACTTTGAGAGATTAAAAAATTGATTCGTATTTGTTTGCTAAATCAAGAAGATGATTGAATAATTTTGATGCCGAAATATAATTTGAAATTAGGATTGAAAAATTGTCTTAAAATAAATAAGCTAATATTCTATGTTATAGTAAAAAAATCTTAAACAAAACTAATACACATTTCTTCAATTCTTGAAGCTTGCAGAACACTGAAAAATGAATGACTTGTTCTTTACATGTAAACTTGTTCCAATGTGAATATGCATGTTAGAATACAATGTTAAACATTTATTGTTTGATTCATCAAACACAAAAGTATGCCAACAATCATAATAATTAATCTTTTTACAAATTTGAATCTATCAGAATATAATATATCTTAAATAATTTGTTTCTATGATTGCTAAAAAAATAAACTAAATCAATTTGAAAAGAATTGTGTGAGCTAGACTATTCAATGAAGTGTAATTGGAGCAAAGTGGTTTTCTTTAAAAAATAAACTACTTCAACAATTTCTTAGAAATTTCTTAAAATTTAAGGGTTATTAATAATTTGCAAAATTTAGATTAAGTAACTTTAAGTGATAGTAAAAATAAAAACAAATAGAAATTGAAATAATTCCAAGGAAATAATCATAAATTAAAAGAGTGCATTAATCAATTAATGACATATATGTAAGAGATGTTCATAATTAACTATTTGTATATTCCTTTTATAAATAATTTATGTTTTTTAAATTTTATTAAATATTTTATTATCATCAAAAAAGAAATGTTATTGTGTTATTGACCTCTTGTCACAGTATTTTGTTTATTGATAATAAACACTATGTACTTTTAATAAACTTTTTAAGTTAAGTTTTAAATTTCATATAGATAACGTCTGTATTAATAGGAAAACTTGAAAACCATTTTAGTTTTAGTAACAAACTATCAAAAGATACACTTTGAATTAAATTTTAGGGACTTTAATTTTACTTTGATTAAAATGTTAAGCTTAATTGAAATATTTATCACAAGTCATAAAAGTTAAATTTTATTAAAATTAATATTTTAAAAATTCTTTAGTATTAAAAAACTTAATTCTTTTTTTTTGTTATCGTGAATTCATTTTATCTTTCGATTATATCTTATTATTTATTAAATAACTTTTGCAAAATGCACAATTTAATTATAATAATAAATTAAAAAATAAATACTAATTAAAATAATAATAATAATTATTAATAAAAGAGCCAAAGGTCTTTACAGCACCTTAAACTTGCTAGCTATCGTTAAGCATTCTGGAATGCAAGTTCAAAAACTCGTTAGTCAATTTGGATTCTAAGTACAACTACAAATATTTTTTATGGTCTTGGAATGGGTCGTTACTCTCTTGTCCACATATACAATGTGTAAATCATCACTAATGGTATGCGTAATGACCTTTAAGAGTAACTTTAGTCACTTTCATAACTTGGGACTAAAGTTAAGCCTTATTTTTACACAACATGCTTCTAAATTACCGGACTAAGTAGAACTTTCTAATCATGCAATTTCATGATCAAATGATGTTGATCTCTTTCATCTTTTTTATAAAGCCTAAGAAATGTAGGCAGCAGATCAAGATAAATTTAACAGTTATGATGAAAATCTTTTTCTAAACACTCTCATCAAAACTCATTCGTTCAACATGTAGTTTTCTTGAACAAATAGTCTTAGTTCGTTCTAATTGAGCGACCCATGTGCAACATCCCTTCATGTTTTTTTAAGCCTTTAGAATATTTTATTTAAACAATAATTTTTCAACTAAAAAAAATTGAAAATACAATAATGCTTCTTTTTCTTGTTTAATAAATGCTTTTAGCTATTAGAAAAGCCTATAAATAAGAGAAGTTTTGAACAAAATAGTTTGATGAATGTTTTTGTAATAAAACTAATATTTTTAAGCCATTAGTAGCCCATGATAATTGTCACTACTATAGCTACTTTCTTTAGTCATGACAATCTTAATTATAACATTCTTCATAAGTCAGTTAAGTTGTTAATTTTCTCTATTTCTAATTGATTTATTTAAGATAATTGTGCCTCTTTAATCATTTCATTAACCATAGGTTTTGCTTGTATTGATTTTTATTTTTTGTCACCAAATCTTTTTCCCCTATTATCATTTGATTTTGCTATAAAGCTGTCATAAATTATTTCTTTTATGAGGGTCTAGCCAATAAGGCTTTTGCTAAATGGTTTTTATAAATTGTTTTCATAGATTTTGATGGGATTAGATGTAGTTGTTTAAGTAGAATCACCTAAATATCATTGTTGTACATTTTAGTTCTTATTAATTTTCCTATTTGATGTTTTTTCATATAAATTATTCTTATTTAAAAAACTAATATTTTTTATATAAACTTAAAAATTTTATAAATTCTTTTAAGAAAATTATTTGAGTATTTTTGTGAGAAACTTAAATTTTTATTCATAACAATTCATTCGCTTCTTATAGACCTAAACTACATCATATGTCTTTATGAAGTATTATTTGAAAAGGAAGGGTTGAATTGTCTAGAATAAAAGGTTGTCTTTCTTTTAAAATATTTAAAAGAATTATTTAATATATTTTTTTAATAAAAATAAGTATGTATTTAAAAATGAGTTTTAGTAAATATTAAATTTATTTTTTAAAAAATTACTCTATTTTAAAATATGTCGATTTTCATTTCATAATAAATTTTTAAAAAGATATCAAAAAACTTGTATAAAAAGAAAATGATAGGCAAATTATTTTCAAGTGATTTAGCATAAAATGAAGCGTTTATCTACCCCTACTAAAATATAACAAAAACAAAAAAAACTAATATAACTCTTTTGTTGAATGTTTGGTAGGTTAAAACTTTACAGTAACAAAAAAATAAAAATTGAGCACTAAGGCCTGACAACCTAACAAACTTGAAATAAAAATAACTTAGCATCACAAAACAAAATTTAATAAAAAAAATTCTACTTAATGATATTGAATGAGGTGCAAGTATTTTAAATCAATTAATTAAAAAAATTAAAAACTTCACTCATTTGAGAAGAAAGTGAAGATTACTTGTTTGATATATGAAGGACAAAGCATATGGATGTGATTATGAGCACTGGGTGCTAATGGCTTAAATGTCGTCTCTTGAATTTTTTTTTAAAATTTTGTAAAAAATTCACCAATCAATTTTATTCAAGAATTGACTTATTTAAAACAATTTTTAAATACAAAAAGTACTTGCCAAACTTATCAATTAATCATTATGGATAAATTATGAAAATCCAAATGTCTTCAAATAATGTCTAAAAGAGCAATAACACAGGAACCACTCGGTCTAAAGGCTCCTAGATTATTTTGATCATGAAAAAAAATGATCAGATGGCTTGGATTAAAAAAGCATTATTTGATCTGGATTAGTTGATCTAAATTGTGTCATAATGAGAAGATTGTTTCTCTTATGCATGGATAAAATGAGTGGTGTTCAATTATGAAATTGCATTATCGAACAATGAATCTAATTCAGTGTTTTTAAAAAGCAAATAAGATTATGATCATTTGATTACATAATTGCATGATTAGATGATAGAATCACCCATATAATTTTGAGTATAGTCATGGAAAATGGTTACACATTTCTGTCCAAGATTGGATTGTTATTACTTTATAAGAACTTTCTTATCCCACTTAATAAGTGCATTGTTTGGGCATAGTAAACCCCTGGTTCACTCTGAAGTGATTTCCCTTTTTGCTAATACACTCATACTATATTAAATTTGGATTTTTGAGTTATGTATTGAACCAAAATTTTTTGATGAGTTTTGGTGTTATTTAATCAATCTGATAAACCCAACTACACATATTTAGAAGCTATGCTCTAATCGAACACTTTTAATTATTATTAGTAAAAGGTTTTTCTTTCTCATTGTTTTAAATATATTTTTTAATTTTAACTAATTAATTATTATAATTATAATGTACTTTTTTAAATAAGTTATTGATATAAAAATTCTAACATATTATTAAGAATAAAATAATTCTTTAGATGATTTACTTTTGATAAAGATTTTAAAATCCTAATATTGTTTCTAAAGTGATTAATTTAAATAAAATTTTGTTATTGGCCCTTAAAAGATTGATTTTAATTAAGCATAACATTCTAATAAAAATAAAATTATAATATCTAAAATTTAATTCAAAATATTTCTTAGTTATTTGTTAATCCAACCAAAATGAGTATCACAAAATTTCCCCTTTTCTCTTCTTTCTTTTCAATGTTTACTTTTGATAAAACATTAACATAATTGGTCTACACAACAACCTCTTTTTCCTAAAGAAAAAATAACTTTTAATAAAATTCATTAAAGCATAAATTATTTTTAAAAATAAAATGCACAACTGTTAATGATAAGCTACTTTTCATGTACATTAGACTAGATTAATGTTCCCCTATAATTTATGCTCATTTTAATCTTTCACTTTCTATTCTCCCCTACTTTGTCATCACTAAAAAATATTTAATCTATATTTAGTAAATTGCTCACAAATTTATAATTTTTTGAAATTATCAACCAACTAATCAATTTATTTAAGCCTATTATGTTCAAATTATACATATATCTATTGATCTAAGACTTGCATAATTTCTTTCAAATATATTTAATTCTTTCTTTCTAGCTATTACCAAAATTTGTTTTTTATGCTATCTTATGTAATGCATGACTAAATATTTGTTACAATGGAGTATGGTTATGAAAGATTAAGGTGTAACACCAATCATAATTCATCTACAACTTTTTTGTTTGGATGATCATTACAAAAACTTAAAGTTTTAGGATTTTTTTAACTTTTTTATTTATTTATTTTTATTTTTATTTCTTAAACATAATTTTTTAAATCTTATTTGTAATATATATATATATATATATATATATATATATATATATATATATATATATATATATATATATCTGTGTGTGTGTGCGTGTGTTAATTTAGTTATAATTAATTGATCAATGTTGCAATACATAATATTTTATTTTAAGTATTAGATTTGGCAAAACAAACCATTTCAGCTCCAACACATTTAGATGTAATTAAGGTACTATTCTTATTCATATAAAGCATGCTTCCAAAAGAGCTAAATCCTCATAACCAAAAATAGACAAACACTACTACGATTATACACCATAATAAACATGGTAATAGAATAAAATAATTCGATGACACAAAATGTAAATTAATAAAAGAAAATTTATTCTTGATAAAAGCTTATTGAGAAATAAGTGTTTTAATTAAATCAATTACAATTAAAGAAAATTGAGAACATAGCTTATTTGAGAATTAAATAGAGATTATTAATTTTTGATTGAAGCATGTTCCATAAGAAAATGTCAATGAGCAATGAAAACTAAATGTTTGAATATCAAGACATAAAAAGTTATCTTCAGATTTTTAAAAACTTTTACCAGTCTATCTTGTTCAAGAATTCACTTATCTATAAAAAGTTTTAATAACTAAAAGAACTTGCAAAGTTAACTAACTACTCATTATTATTTAAATTTAAATATCCATCCTAGTTTTTAATTAATAAATTATAAAAATCCGAACAACTGAAAAGACTCAATACATAGAAACACTCAATCAAAAGGCTCTTAGAGCATTTGATTGGGAAAAATTCTCAATTGGATGGATAAGATTAAAAGAACTATTTAGAAATTATGATTTCATTTTAATCGATAAATTGAAATCATGATTTGACTATTAGATTTAGCTCTTCCTTGTAGATGAAACATGGATTGTGAGATCTCAAATTTATGTGATTGTGTATGAGGATCTAAATAAGTTTTTTAAAAGTGGATGATAATAGAATCATTCGATCACATAATTGTGATTGGATAGCAAAAGCACTCCCAAAATTTTTTGTACAACCATAAATGGATACAAGTTTTTTTAGTCTTACATTGAATAAATGATGGATTATTAGGGCTTTATTAGATCTTTCTTACATTGAACATTTTGCATTTTTTTTGTTTGTCTACCGCTTACTATGCTCTAGATGTAAGTTATGTTCGGATTCTTGAGTTATGAATGAATCAAAGTTGTTTGATAGCTTTGAGAGTTATTTTATTGACATGATAAATGTTATTAGTTGTATTCAAGCACTATGTTCTAACTAAGACTTTTTACTCTTTTTAGTAATATGTATTTTTGTTGTTTTAATAATATCATTATTTTTTTACCATTTATTTTTATAATTAAAATTCACTTTTTGCAACAAGTTTTGGAAAGGAAATTTTTAAAGGTACAATAAGAATAAATGATTCTTGGATGATAAAGATAAGATCCAGATTTTAAAATCCTTATACTTTTTTAAGATGCTTAATTTAAATAAGGCCAAATTGTTTTACCTTGTATGAGTGATTTAAATAAAGCTTAATATCTATTCAAAACAAAATTGGAATAGCTAAAACTAAATTTAAAATAAATCCCATTGTTAAATTCAAACCATAAGTCGTCTTCTTTTTTAAATTCTCCTATGAACACAAGCAAAAGTTTTCTAATATTTACAAATTCTCCTTAAGAAATTCATTAATAATTCTTAGGATTTCTTATTATCAAATAAAGTACCATGACTAGGGGTTAATAACATAATGCATTGAACCATCAAATACTTTATGAATTATCAGAAAACTGTCAACTATCATTTGATAGTGATAGTTTCCTTTCTATAACACTTTTGGTTCCTTCATCAAAAGAGCATCATATAATCATAAAACTTGTTCCTTCTCCTTCCTTAAAGGAACCTTCATAATTATCTTATTTGTCTCCCTCTTCCTAACCTTTATAATAGTTTTTCATTTTAGTCCTAACTATAATATCATTGTTATTAGTTGATTTTCGTTCATAATTCTCTTCATTTAGTACATATTTTAATTATATTAGATATCCATTGTGACCAAAACCTTATAAAGATTACAATTTCCTACATATTCTATTGAAAATGACTTCTGAAAGTTTTTCAACAAATTCCATAAAAATACTACTCCAAGTATTGTTTAATTAAGTAAATAATTCATATATTTCTAAAATCATTTTGCACTTTTATTATTTTGTCATTAAAAATTCCGTTAGAGATAATATAATCTTTTTTTAAAAGGCTTTGTTATTTTTAATGGCATATCCATTTCAATTTGAAGAAAAATTATTATTTAGTGTTCATTTTCATTTGTTCTACCATATTTGACATCTCATTTATATTGTTAGTTCTTTCAAATAGTAGTCTTTGTGATATTATAAAAAAATATACATTTGAAAATTTCATTTAATCTTATTGAAAATAAATTTTAAATACACTTACATTTATTCAACAAATATTAAAAAAATTTTGAAATCTATTGAATGTTTTGTAAACGTCCCTTCATATAAGAATTTAATCATTCAAGTTCAAACAATATTGGGATGCCTCCAAAACAACTCTTCCTCTACTTCCTAAGTACCTACTAGTTACTATAACTTATCCATTATATATTCAACATGGCATGCTCCCCTTTGTTTTTTTGAATTCCCATGTTATGAACCCCATTGGCCTTTCCTTACAAAATAATCAAGGATGCACCATCATGCGACCTTGATCATGCTTAAATATATAAGTAGTATTAGCAACAAATTTTACAAAAACTAAAAGAAAAAAATAGTATGCTCCTTGAATAATGATAATGCAAAACTATATTGTAAATAATGTAATAATTTATTTCAATAATTTATAAAAGAACAAAATTCCTTTTCTTTAGTTATCCTCATTTTCCAAACATTATAATGCATTTTATTAGGCTTGCCTATAACAATACACGATCCTCTTCCTAACAATCTACTTTCTTTATTTTTCTTATCAAAAGTTCCATGGAGTAAACCATTTCTGTATTAATTACTGCTTTGTTTGAGTGGATCTTCTTAATAGTTTCTAAAATCATATCTATATCAAGAAGGGTACTATTAAATGGTTAATATCAACATAATTAATCATAATTTTACAATATATTATATAAAACATTATAAGGTGTCATATCTTATTCTAGATAACAATTATTGTTGTAAGCAAATTAATTAAAAGTCAAATACTTTTCCTAAATACATAAGAAACCTAATTTTGATGGACTAAACATTTTCTCAATTGGTTTATATATTCTCTTTCATTGACTTCTATTTTAGCCTAAAATGTTGTGTTAAACATTAGTTTCTTATAATATACTTTACAAAACCTTTTAAAAAAGTATGACGTAAGTTTGGAACCTTATGTAATATAATAGTTCTTGCCCTACTACATGAGCCATATTATTTTGTCAACATATATCTAACCTATTTGTTTTTACAAAAAAATGTTCTATTAATAGGTAAAATATTAATTTTTATTATAGAAACCCTCATTTTCAATTAATTCTAATTTAACGGGTCAACCCAAAAATATTTTGCTTTTAATCTTCCTCCCATCGACATGCTAGCTTAAGATAATAACTTCTTACTATCAATAATTAGAATAATAGAGTTCAAATAATCAAATAATTATTATAAGATCAAAAGATCTAGAAAAACTTGCATTGTGAATTCATTCCAGTTTCGATTGAAAAAAGAATGGAATTCTATTTTTCATTAATCAAATGAATGATTCATTCCAGAGTTTGATATATCTTTTGAATTTCAATCGGACGAGAATAAAGATAGAGTCCCATTTTACATGTCAATACCGACAATATTGAAATTGATAATAAGAGGAAAATCCGTTGATTTTCAAAATCTTGAGGGTTCAAGTCCCTCTATCCCCAAGAAAAAGCCCATTTTACTTCCTTATTCTCATTATTGATTTATCCTTTTTTTCATGAGCGATTTAGCTCAAACTCAACAATATGCCATAACGACAAATGTAGTAAAGTTAATTCTATTTGATATGGATGTAGCAAATATCATTAAATTACACTAAGCTTCCTCTATTTTATATATCTAACAATTTTTATCTCCTTATTAAAACGTTAGTTGCTACTTTTACTTTTTCTTTGGCGATATACGAACTCAAAATCAGACTGCCATAATAATTAAGCCACTCTGATAATCAGAATGTCTAAATAGATTTATTATGACACTAATTATGAGTAACATATTATATGTACTTTTCAATAACAAGAAACCAAAATATGAAAACTTAGGCATATTTTGATAATAGAGTTACATCAATAACTAGATAGGAATTGGAGATTAGAAACCAAGAAATGGAGGCTATTTCTTCCTAATATTCTTCAAATAGAAAACCCATAAACTATTTAATAAGGAAACTTAGTTGTAACAGAATCTACTCAAGTAGTGTTTAATAAAATTATGCATCGAAATAAAGAGGTTGATTTATAAGACAAAGACTTTGGAAAAGAAAATTGGTAGAAAAACAAAGATCATGAAATGACAAACTTTATGAATTTCTACTCAAACAATATTTTAGGTTGGAATATAGATAGAATTTTGTTCAACAAGGATTGTGTTGATTAACTTTTTTAGTCCAACATTACTTGGACGATGCCATATTTGGAATAACAAATTGTGAGTTATGTGAATTAATTGTTAAGCATGTAGGTGTCAGATTTGAGATGAACATAATAAGTGAGGTTTCCTATTTTATTGAATGCAAATTAACAAGGACGAGAATAGCATCCTTGATATTCAATAAATCATATAAATTAGATGTTAAAACATAAAAAATAAGAAAATAGTTTCATCAAAGGTGTAAGCATATAATGAAAATCACTTTAGAGATGTAATCTTAAGTGACCTCGCTTTTGGAGTACAAACTAATGCCTCTCTTTAAAAAGAAACAATATATGGTGCATCTATTTCTAGGTTTGTACCTCCAAATACAAGTGAATCCTTGAGGAAAGAATTTTTTTATTTGGACATGTTAGATGGTTTGAATTTTTTTTGAGAATGAATGTTTTGGAATCAATAGACATTCCAAGTGACCACATTATTATGGCAAAACGTGGGCACTCAAAAATAAAATGTAAATAACAGTGTGGTTACCATTCAAAATAAGGAAAGGCTAGTGATAAAGGGTTATAATAAGTAAGACTAAACTTAGAAGGAATACTTGAACCAATGGTAAGGTTGAAGGCAACAAGGTCATTTTTACCTTTTTCTTAATACAAGTCATTTAAACTATGCCAAACAGATGTTAAGAGCACTTTCTTAAATGTTGTTATTTAGGAGAAAGTGCATGTAGGATAATGGGATTACATTCAACATTTTCTTCATCCAAATTATGTGCATAAGCTAATGAAGGAATCATATCAATTGCAACAAGAACAAAGATCCTATTATGAACATACTTTGAAGTTTTCTAATCAAACATTACTTTAGGATTGGAATGTGGATAGGACTTTGTTCATCATGAACTATGCAAATGAACTTCTTCTAATCGATGATTATATAAACAATATCATATTTGGTTCAACCAACTTGGACTTATGTGAATGATTTAGTGAGCATAAAGGTGTTTGATTCAACTTGAACATAATGGTTGAGGTTACATATTTCTTTCGATTGAAAGCTAAGGAGGATAAGAAAGGTAACCTTGTATCAAAAATCAAGCATAATAAAAAGGTGTTAAAATTGTGTGAACATGAGAACATCAAATGCATTTCTACTTTCAAGAGTCTCCACCTTTCAAATGAAAAAACATGAGAAAGCAAAACAATTAGATTACAAGGTATACCTAGAAATGACACACTCTTTACTTGACCATTAGAACACCTGAAATAGCTTTTAGTGTCACACTTTTTTGATGAATTTCAATCAAGCCCAAGGACTTCCATCTAGAAGTTATAAAAAGAATATTTTGATAATTGCTTTAAGCAACGATGTTAAGGTTTTGGTATCCCAAAATTGTGTTATGTCATGATCTCATACAATATGGCTACAAAGATTATGTATGTTCTTGAGTACATAAGAAAAACATTTTAGGTATTCAATAATTTTTTATACCTCTTAAGCTAATGATCTAGCAAAAAATACGAAACTATTGTTTTAGAAAAAAAAATGACCCACAATATATAGCATTAGGAGAATTTTTAGTAAAAAAATGTTTTGGTTTCAAAAAGAAATTAGGTGATATGGCATTACGTTTACAAACAATTCCCCAAAAATATGGCAATTTGAATGCTTTTTTCTGAGCTGAAAGCGTTATAAAGTACTGTTCGATTGAACAAATTAATTTTAGGCAACATTTCATCATGAACTATGTAGATTGAAATATAATTGACATATAATTTGTTGCTAACAACATGCAATAAGTTAGCACCTTGACAAACCTTCTTAGTAAAGATTTATTCCATAGAATTAGAAGACTTTTTCATGATGACCAAAAGAGGTTATTCTTCCCATGAGTTATTCTCTATGATATTTTTATTTTAATAACATAATTAAGTAGCATACTTATATATTATCTAGCTTTGCTTGTAGATATGATGGGTGAACAACATTAGAAGGACATTAATGTCAAAACCACTAGTCAATTGATTAAATATATGGATATAACAATTTGTGGAATTAGAATGGAAAGGGTTCTAGCATGGTCAAGAAACTAAGTGTTTTTTGTTGAAAAATGAATAATAGGAGAGAGTTGAATTGTGCGTTTAACAAATTTTTGTATTCCAAAAATTTAGGAAAAAAATTGTGAGCTCAAAATAAAGCTTTTTTACAAAACTTATAAACAAAATAAAATTTCTTAATAATAAACAACATGCACAAAAGATTTTTCAGTGGTTTGATTAACACCTGCTACTATATCCACCCTTAATCCCTTATCAGGCATCTACTAACCACTCCATTTCTCGAAGCTGGTAGAGTTAAAACAAATATATATTGTTGCTCCAATGAGATACTAAAATTTGAAAAATTGAGGCTATATGAAAAAATTTTAAAATTTAAAATTTTTGTTACAAAAATCTGTAAACCTTTAAACTTTACAATTCTAGCATGGTCAATTGATTAAATATATGGATATAACTATTTGTGAAATACAAAAAATATTATGAAGGAAAGTGGGAGAAATGGAAATCGAAAAAAATCCATAACTTTTATAATTAGGTAAAAATGCATTGCTCATAATTTGAACTTTAGTTTGACTGTATGAAAATTTTCTTTTTTGATTCAATTGCTTTAAGATCTGGTAAATGATCTCTTTTTATAAATAAAATGAAAAACTCAAAAAATACTCACACAACAACTAAAACTACTTTTTAGAAAGCCACAACTAAAAGAATGAGATGATGGTACAACTATCATCCAATTAAGCGAATGGAGTTGTAAGCATCGGATCAACTAAAATGTTCAAGGCCTCCTTCTAGTCCGACTTCCTTAATCTTTTAAGGTGAGGGAAACTATCATGTACAGTTTGTTTTTGGGGGGAAGGAGCCAGGAAGGCTCCCCTCAACTTTTCATTTGTTATGAGCCCAAACGATGGATTCAAGCGTCAGAAAAAACAAGAGTCAAGAAACCAGGTTCTTGACAAAGACTCGGCACTCTGACGCTTCTGCAATCCTGCTACACCTGAATTGGTGGGTATCGTATGGAGATGTAAAATATAAGATTTTCAAAGAAGTGTTCTCGTATATTCATAGACAGGAAATGATGACACGACTCAGTGGTGTGAGCTAGATTTTGTTTTCTGTGAGTGAAAGATATTCGGCATAAGCCTCAAAAATGCTTTTTCTCTTTTAAAGACACTTTCGAAGTCAATCCCAGATTAGAAGGGAACCCATTTCATCAAGGAAATCCTTTTCAGTGCAGGTCACATGACCTATAGCTCGGCCAGACTGTTCTAGTTCCCCGGTACTGGCCACAGAAGAGTTGGGATTCACACCGTGGTAGAAATCCACATTGTTTCAAGTGTTTGGCTCTTTCTTCTTTCAAAACCCTTGGAGGATTGAAAAAGGAATGTGTGAAGCAAGGAAAAACAAGGCTATAACCTACATACATGGACCAAGAAATGAGACATTGGAAGAATCTTTTGAGTCAAGAACTCTTCAATTGCTGATCGATCGCTAAAGTAGGAGGCCCTTATATTGAGATCATGGTTCAATTTGAATTACAATTAGAATTCGCAAAAAAAATATTTTCTTAGGAATGAAATTTGTGGGATTATAATTATAAGTTCCACTTTGGCATGGTTAGGAGCCTATTTATCATATCTCTTTGATCGAATATGCTGTGATGATACCTGGAGAATTATCGACCACCAAAGTAGGTATTGGGACGAACCTTTATACTCGGATAAAATGCACGATGCTATAGTGGTGAAGCCCCCAAACTCAATCTTTTGCCTCTAGCCATTAGGGCATGGAGGATCATGTACTTCCTAAAGATGGCCCCTATAACGACTCCAATCTGTGGAGTAGATTTTGTTCTGTTGCAAAAAAGAGATCCCTTACCCCTGCTTGCCAAAATGAGGAATATGAAGTCTGGTAGGCTGATGGTGCTGTGGATCCTCTGACTCTTGCAAAAACCTATATTGGAGTAGTAGGCGGCCAATGCATGTATTCTTTCCAACACCTTCATTCGAACCCTATTGCTATGTATGTAGGAGTTTTTCCTTTGCTTCAAAGTCCCAGCTTTGGGTTTTTCTAGTGATTGTGAGGCCCCAATTCTTGACATGAAGGGTAGAGCTTTTGGGTTTTGCATGTTCACAGTTGAACACACAAGTTTAGCTTACGACATTTTTGGAAGTCCTGGTTTCGAATTTATTTATCATCCCTGATCTGGAAGTCGCCTTTTCTTCTCCTTGTGTAGTACCTTTTGAGGGGGCACAATATGGGAAACTCATTCCAATTGTACCTCAATCCCCCTTTCTTCCCTAAATTTCCTATTGTTTTTGAAGCATTCTATGAGGAACACATTGCACCAGCCTTTGTAGAATTCGAGATATCTGAGAGGAACACCAGATATCAACCTTTGCTTCCTGATGCAAAGAAAGATTCAAAAATTTTAAAAGCAGGGTAGTCAGATTATGACAACATTTAAACTTTCCACATAGTACAAGCACAAAAGAAAAGAGGAGCATCATCAAATAACCTTTCCCAAAATTGTATTGAAATAGAACCATCAATCCCAAAACTATGTATTTCTTTCTTCTCTACTTCTCTAGTTTGTTCTTCCGTTGAAATTGTCCTTTAAAACCTCTCAAGACACCTTATG
Organism: Vanilla planifolia; assembly: GCA_023846275.1. Lineage (NCBI taxonomy): Eukaryota > Viridiplantae > Streptophyta > Magnoliopsida > Asparagales > Orchidaceae > Vanilla > Vanilla planifolia. The sequence goes on along the minus strand of JAIUJO010000128.1, from coordinate 556,367 downwards.
TCGTTCTAAAGAACTCAAAATCTCAACCACTTTTGAAGTTATGAACATTCTATTAGAGAAATTATGATATGGTCAAACAGGGGCCCCTTTGGGGATAGTTGGAATGTTCTTTTGTACCTGCACCCGAAACCTACAAAGGTGAATCTATGGGTTGAGTCTTGGAATTCATTTATCCGCAGTTTTTTTTGTTTCAATAGGACTACTTATGAGTGTTCTTTCTATCTGTTATATATCGATCAAATCCTGAGGCCCAAGTTGGCCCCCTCTGAAATCGTAGTTGGAATTGAGATCTCATTCAAAAACAAGGAGCAAATGAAACAGTAGCTACTAAAGCATAAACTACTTGTTTTTCCTTCCCCGGCACAAAATCATCTGTTCTAGGTCTACATTTGTTTGAATAAAATGTTTAGCTAATTTTAAATTATAGATGAAATCTAAATTTTAGAAAAAAAATCAGAATCAGAAAATAAAATAAAAATAATAAAAACAAGATTTAGTAGTCTTTCAAAAACCATGGGTAAGTAGCTAATCCCAAGTCCAATTTCTCAACCATGAGATGCACAAAAATAGATTTGAATTTGGGGTCTTTCCTCAGGAGCCAATGCATGATTGAATTCGACTTATGACCTGTCCGTGGCAGCATGATTTTATGCAAACTAGACATATGGGAGGCTCTTCAAATGAAAAGTGAGACTCTTTAGGCAAGTTATCCAATATTAGTTTTAAATAAATATTAGAATCTTTTTTTCTTTCTTCACTTTTTCTTTTTTTTTCTTATATTTCTTCTTGTATTTCTTGTAGGATAATTTTACGTAAATCTATTGAATTTGGAAATAATTGATGATCGATTTCTCAAGTAGCATTTTCTAAAAAAGCATTGAAGTGATCTTTCCAAAATCAACCTTGGAATGGGGAACATGATGACAATATGATCCCTCTTTCCTTTGGTAGACTAAAATGGAAAGCAGATTGTTGGAGATATTCTTGGGAATTATTTCTCCTATTTTTATTTTCTATTTTGAAAATATATTTATATTTTTCTATTTATTATTGGAGGCTATCAACGACGGGTTGTTCCCATCCTTGATTACCCAAATGAAGAGATTACAAAAGATCTAGTTAGTAGCATAGATGTAGAAGCACGAATTGAAACTTGCTGATCCCCACTCGACCGAGGCCCCTCTTGGGATCCTATTCCAATTTCTTATACATCTTGCCAGGTGAGCCTCGCAATGTTTCATGTCGAACCTGGTAATTCTTTATCTGAGTGATTACCTATCTCTGATATGGGACCAAAAAGGTTTAGCAGTGATAATAGCATGATGGACAAAGAAATCTCCTGGTCTTATTTTTAGCAAAAGTGAACTACTATTTTCATTTGAAAGTTTCAAATCTTCGAGATGATCACGACAGCTAAAGTGCAAGATTGGTCTCTACTACTATCTAATGCCAGAAAGCTCTGACAGAACCTTCTAACAGAATTGATCATTGATTTATGAACCAACCCCCCAGCAACCTTAGTTATCGGTGGGGGCTCAGTCTGTTCGTTGGTGTTTAGGGCCTGACCTGGTCGACCCGATCATTATATGGAACTTTGTGGTCAACTTCGATCGTTCGGAGGTTCCTAGAGTTAGAGAGTGACATGAAAATTGAAAAGTCAACTTTCCACATCAGCATCTGAAACCTGCAAATCACATATATATAAAAAAGAAGCACTAATTATGGGAAGAACCAAGACTCTAAATTGCATATGATGTCATAATTTGATGCTTTTGTTCTGAGTCTCAATCAAGCCCAAGGAATGTCTTCAACAGGAGTCAACTCGATATGACATGAACAGAAGACAATTCGAGACAAGGTCTGCTTCTACTTTAGGTCTTGTAGCATTCAAAGGAAAACCTTGTGTTAAAAAGAGAGGGTGTAGTTTTTTTTGAAGTTCTATCTTTGTTTTCCTAGATTATGAAATTATAAAAGAGAGTGGATAAGGAGACATTGAAATCGATGATTGAGTCATATGATCTTGACTCAGACCTCCCTGTTTCAGCTCAAATTAGGGTGATTGGTCGAAAATGGAAAATTCGATTCAGTCTTATTGATCACCACTATCGAATACTTTAAGCATAGCCTCGTCGATGACCGACAATAATGCATAGGAATAAGGAATACAGGAAAAGATTTGAAAAAATTTGATGAAAATTAAAATAGATAATTTATTTCTTTTCTTTAAATAAATTGAGGCATTAGCAACTGACAGACAAAAGGCCTAAAAGCCAAAAAAAGAGAACCAAACTAATGGCCTCTTTTTGGTCTTTATGCCAGGCATTCTTCTTATGTTATGAGGATCTCCTTTGTGATTCTTTCCTTTTCAAACAAACAAAATCTCTTTTTGTTTTTTTTCTTATTATTGTTATTGCAATGCACGTAGTGAAGAAAGTGATGGAAAGTAGATTTCCTTCAAAGTTGTCTTTTTTATATTTTCTGAGAGTCATGCGAGCCTCTTTGGCCAGCTGCTTTATTTTTGTCCTTGTTGAGTCAGAATAACTGAGTGAAAAAAAGTGAAGAAAATAAAGAAAAAGAAAATAAGAAATTTAAGAAAAAAAAGTGAAGAAAGAAAAAGACGATTTTGAATTTTATTTTCTGGGGTGGGTGGGGATACTTATTCTTCGTCGGCGGTACGGCGAGTGTAGGGGGATTGGGTTTACTGCGTGAACTTCCTATGCATTTCCAAAACGAACCCAGCTCTGCTCCGCTAAGCATGGAGGGTGTAAGTCGACAGCCAAGCCATTGTGCGTGAGGACTACGGCTGATCAGCTGGAGTTTGTTGGTTTCGTGCTTGCTTCAATCAAATCAATTGTCTTTCTTTCCTTTCGGGAGAATAGAAACTTCATCACAAGCTTCCTATTCCACTTTCTAATTTTATAAAAAGGTTTTCTTTTGTGTCAGTTTTAATTTGAGCTCCGCTTAGGTCCGAGAATCCTTATCTGTCTTGCTTTCGTTTTGTTTCGGGGCCTTCTTCGAAGTTTCTTCAAACCAAAAAGATGAAGAACTGGTTTTTTGATGTGGAAACCCATTTGTTTGACTGGTTTATGGAAAAAGGAAAAAGATTGTGACTGCTCTCGTAGTTCTCCTTTTTGAGTGTGATATCTATGTTATGTATGGTCGTGCAAACAAAATCCAGGGTGGAAGTGCGAGCAGTGCAATAAGCATCACCTCCATTTGATTTGCCTACATAGAGTGCTATACGACTAGTTGTAAATAAGGAGCGAGCGTTGTCAGTAGATCTGTGTTTGGAAACTTGGGATCACTTCGACTCTTACTGCTTTCATGAGTGCCTCTTTTCACCGCTTCATTTTCATGGTCAATGCTAACCAGCTTGCTCAATATTTTGTGTTCTTGCTATAGTTAAACGATCTTCTTCTTTGTAGAGCTTCATCCATGGTTTTCTCTAAGAGTATCCCTGCATACAAAAGACTCTTCTACAACAAAGCTAAAAAGACCTCTGAAGTACTTGGATAACTTCAAAACAACAGACCACACATCTCTTATACGCTTATACTGAAGGGTTGTTCAGCCTTCTCCTCTTTATTGCTACACAACTCTGACAATTTGACCCTGAACAAGTTGTGGTTTTAGCACTAGTGTATCTTAGGCATGTGACATCCAGAACACATACTGGAGCTTGTGGTGCCGTGGAAACCAAAGAACTCCTCATCTCCACCAACCACATGTCATGTATTACTTCGTAGCATTTCCTTACTTTGTCTTACATTGAACAAAGGAATCAGAATTCCAAAGCACATATCGTTTGAAATATATAGAATGCAATAGCTTACCTTCTCGATGTAGGCACAACGATTCAAGACGTTATCCATTAATAGTTTGTTAGCATTAACCAAGACAGCAAGTGCAATAGCAATAGCCACCTCTGAAGGCTTAAATTCTATAAGAAAATTTTCTACATTGATGTTTACATAAAAGTATTACAAGAGCTCACTTTTCATTTCCAAATGATTCCATAACAATAGAATAAAGCAATCCAACCTCTCCATGTATTTAAAATGACCTCAACGCAATGGTTGATTTCAGATTGTTTTAGGGGACTGCCATTACAAAACATATGGACAAAGTAGTCCATCAAGGAGAAAGGTGTCATAGAATGCATTCTCCATTCAAGTGTGCTTAGTACCAAAAGCTCAATCCTTTGAATAGTCTTTGCCTCAAATACATACTTGGCATTGCCGATCTATATAACGCAACGAGTCAAATGTAGCAATTAGGAGAAAAAATAGCATTCAAGGAGAAGGTTTGCCTGTAGATCAAGAGATAAGGGGACTTCAGTTTCCTCCATCTTGGCAGCCATAGATAGGCAGGCAACGACTAGCAATTGGGTCATCCAACCCTTCCCGTTCCACACAAACCAATTGAAATCGCTTTATTACTAACGATTGAAAGAAGATAAATGCAAGTTTCATTGAGACATTTGTGCAAGTATTAAGCATATAGATCCCAAAAAAGCTCATATGGCATGGTTCTTACTGAGAGCTCATATGCAGAGCGGAAGTGATCAAGATAATTTACAGATAAGTAGGCACTCAGAGGCCTAAAGCTGTAATAGGCATGAACCTGCAAATGTTCATCCCAAATCAATTCAATCAACCATAAAGGAGCCAAAAAAAATTGTTGACAAGGTAAAAGAAATAAGATAAAAAGAAATGTAGTTACATCTTTTACAAGAAGCAGATTGATGCGAATTGAAAGGCAAATCGTTTGCAAAATATGCTAACAAATACTAATTTAGAGGAACTGTAACCGTCAAAGAAGACAAAAATAATCGAAAAAGTGGATAACGAAAAGAAGAATCCACCTTCATAATCCAATCGATGGCATTCTTTCTTACGGATATGTCCAAAGACCATCTCATACCCTGCTGGGCATATTCCTTTGCAAGAATATGCTCAGATTCTTTCTTTAGCAATGCAAACAGGCATTCTTCAGAGTGCGATGAGCAAAGAAAGAAGGAATCTTGGAAAAAAGAAGTCTTTTGCTCTCATATTTTTCCAAGCCCACTCAATTGAGCTTTTCGATTGATGCCCAGCTTCCCGTCCTCGTCAAAAAGAAGGATGCAGATGTTATCCTCGACGCATAAAAGGGTGGAAGATGCGTAGTCGTAACTAACTCCCTTTGTAACTGGATCGAAGATACATGCGTTACTTTCCTTGTGGATGTAGATGTGCTCTCTTCTCCTTCCTTCGTGGGGACTTCCCCTGTCATAGATGAGCCCAGAGGTAGAGCTTCCCTATTGTGTGTAGGCTCTATGGAAAAATGGTAGAGGGAAAGAGAAGAGGGAGGAATAGTGATGGACAGGATAAAGACTATTGCATATATGGAAGAAGAAGAGTTGCTAAAGTGATGGACAGGATAAAGACTGCTGCATATATGAAAGAAGAAGAGTTGCTGAAGTGATGGATGCTGAAGCTTTAGGGCAACTCAGGAGGGTGGAAAAGGAGGTGTCTTTTGTTAGAGGGATGTTTAGTTAAGCCTTACAAAAAATGATGAGTTTATTATCTGATTATGGAAATATAATTACGGGAATCATGTAGATTTTAAATAAACTTTATAGTGTTACTATAAAATTCTTCGGTATCTAAAACTCAAGTATTGTTTGGATAATTTGTGTCACATGAGATTTAATTTAATTGTCTTTAAAAACAAAGAAATTATCATATATATAATTTTAGACTTTATGTCTAACAATTTTATTTTATCATAAAAATTCTTTAAATTTCGTTTTATGTGACTATGTACAACTTTGACCATTAACCATTGATCCAAACAAACCTAAAATTATGTTGGGATTAAATATCGGTTGGTTTAAAACGATTATCTTACAATATTATATAATATTATTTAATAATATAAATTATTTTTTCAATTTACTGGAAATTATAAATTCACATATAACACAGCATAGAAGTTACATAAATTTGAATTTATGTTGATGTCAAATATAAAGAAGCCAAAAGGTATAACAAAACGTAATTTAGATGACTTTAAGTTAAAAAAAAAATATAAACAACTTATTTTTGAACTATACGAGTATGTTGAATATTTTTTAAAAGTTTCTTTTTTTCTGATAGAATTATATAGCGCTTTATTTTTTATCTTGATAAAATAAGATAAAAGAAAAAAAAATAAAAAAAGACAACCTTTTACCAGATCGTTAGATAGTGTTGCCGTTAAACGATGGGTAAAATGAAAAAAAAGATTTTTTCACCATCGTTCGATTAGAGAAATTGAACAAATTAACAAAAAAATAATTGAAATGTTAAACTAATCCCCAAAATAAACTTCTTAGCCAACTCTGCTATTAATGTTTTTCTTGGGAAAATAAGGAGAAGCCTTATAATGATGCCAACTTTTGCCTTTTCCCATGCATGGTCCTAATCAACCAATGACTTTTTTTTCTGATATTTAAATTTGTTATATGCTTGAAAACAATCTTCGATCATCATTTTCTTTAGCTAATTTTACTTATATATAAAATATTTATTTTGAATAAGGATTTTTGGATAATTTTTCATAAAATATTTAGTACACTTTTTAAGTTTTATTTATTGATATTGTTTAAATGAAAAGGTATTGAATTATAAACATAAAGGGGGAATATAATACACAAGTTAGATGTTACTTTTTTATGCTTTCAATTGAGCCAAAAAAATTATTGTTGAAGACGATTGCAGGAAAAAAATATTTTAATGTTTTTAATACATGTATTCTATTTTTAATAACATAAATTATGAAGAATTAAAATCTTGGACTAGTCCTAACCCATAACTAAACTTGTAAATTACTATAGTATATTAGCCCAATCTTAATCCAAAATTATAATAAATAGGATTTTTATACAATTTTACTTACTCAAACTAAATTTTGATTATATCAATTTCTTGTTGTATTACAAAAAAAACTCCTGATTTGTATGACTTAAATTCAAACAAAAGGTTGTCAAACATATTAATAATATAAACACATTTATAAAATAAACGAGACATTTGTTTAATAAAATATAATTATGATCTCATCTATAAGGATAACATGTGTAAGCTCAAGATAAGTAAAAGAATGTAGCTCTTTTTAGGGATAGATAGCTCATAAGTTTTAATATATCATTAGCAAAAAAAAGAAAGAACATCTTCAATAATATCTTTGTGCATCTAAGAAGGTGAAAGATAAGGTTCAAAATAACATTCACTGTCTGGCATTTGATTATTAACTATACGTAATATGAGAATATATAATAGCTATAGAAGTTTTGGGATGAGCTTAGAAGATAAAAAATAATGATCTTAACATTTGTAGAGATAATAAGATTAGTTTTGGTGAGAATTAGCTTAGATTGTTGAAAATAGTGACAATGATATAGCCTTAGGATATAAGGATGATGTAAAGTGATGACCAGGCTAGGTTTGAGAAAAAAATAGAAGGAGAACTAAGTTAGGTTTGAGGTTCAGAAACAAAATATACATGATATTTTTGTAAAAAATAAGAAGTGCAATATTATAGTTAAAAAGCTAATATTGATACCTTGCATAATATATTTATCTTTAATTATAAACTACATAAATATAATACATGTTTACAATAATAATAAACTCTAACAAATTAATGATCATAAGAAAGTTATATTAAAAATCAATGAATGTAATATACACAAATGTATTGTTGGAAAGTTAGATAATTGACACACAATTTGTTACAAAATAATGTTAATCATATTATATCACTAATAATAAACCATCATATGCAAAACTATGATTTTAAATAGTTTATATCACAAACACATTAATGCAATGTATGGATAATGATGTATAAGTAGCTAAGCTCATAATGGTTATGCTATAGAAGGCAAAAAATATTAATGTAAGTGTACTCCAAAAAGTTCTAAATCTCTATAATAGAAGTATGTAGATTTAGATCATTAAACTCCAATCATCAACCCTTCAAATCAACAAGTAAAATGTCCTCCAAACCAATGTGTGTAAAGCAAAATGTCCTCCAAACTCTTTCAAAACACTCTTAAATTAGTATTATAGCATCCCTTCAACAACAATAGCAATCTCCAATTGATAGAATGTAAGAACAATGGCAAACAGGTAACAAAATGTAGTGGACAAAAAAGTACAATAATCAAGTCAACATTGATTGCAATTTGGAAAATGCAAAGCGAGCAAATCTATGATATAAATCTATTATGAAAATGGTTTATAGCATTCTTCCCTCATGGCCAATCATGTTCTTATCCATCATGATTGCTCTCACTTTGTAAAAGTCTAAAAGAAGAATTGTTGCATGGGTTTACATCCCCGTTATTGTGAGGAACACAATGCACAATGAAAGAGAGAGTAAGGAAAATAACATGAGCAAGATGGAGCCCATAACATAGATGCATATGCTGTTAAGGATTAAAGGGGGGTGGCAAAAGATTAGTTCAAAATTGCATTAAGGTTTGAGCGCTCTTGATAATGAATTCTTGAAATAGTTTTTATTTGATAATTATTTTTACAAAAAAAGACGAGCTTTTGAAAATATTTTTTTTAAAAAAGTTGTTTTTGTTAAATGCATTTTATGTGATAATAAAAATGAATTATAAAAAGTTATTTAGTAAATTTTTGATATTTTGAGGCTAAAAAGGATAAAGTAACTTCAAGAAATAATTGTCAAATACCAAACTAATCTTTTAAGAGTTTTCATTTCAATAAAGAAGTAGCAATAGGGACTTGTTTGATAATATTTTGCTAAGAAATGAATGGAAATTAAATGTTATTATAGAATATACTAAATTTCTTAGATTTTTACAGTCAGAGAGCAATAATATAGTTGGATCATTGTTCATGAAAAGAAAAACAAGAAACCCAAATTATGGACATAAATTGGGGAAAGGATATCCAAATTGAAGACATATTTTGTAGTAGGAAGATGCGAATCATACGGATGACTATCTCTAAATATAGTTATTTTATAGAAATTGTTTGAATAAGATTATTGAGTGTTAACTTGATCCATTCCCTTATCTCTCATATTTTCTCTAACCCCTTTAAACAATCTCTTTCACAAATCAAACCACTTAAGTTAGTAAAGTTTTGTCCTTAAGCCAAGATGTCTTCTCCGATAAGCTTCTTCGAGTGAGTTCTCTTCTTTGCCAAATATTTTTATTTCTTTTTCCTTGTTATATGATCTCAAGTTTACTTGGTGGGTGAATGTTGGTCAATTTCAAGACAAATATTCAGTTGATTTAATGTTGTTAACTTTATATATAATAGTAATAGATATAACCTAACTGTCAAATACTTCTATTTGATGTTGGTTTAGAAAATTCAAGTTAAATTTAGCTCAAATCTTAATTTTACAAAATAATAAAGAAAAAATGACTATCATGAAGCCACTAGAGGATACAAATTTTGTTGTATTATGATATTTATATTTATATTTAATCTCCATGAACTAGATGACTTCAAAGAATATAGTTTATATTAAGATTAAATAAATATTATTTAATTTAAGATTTAACATAGTCTAATTTTTTTTATTAAAGTATAACATTTTATTATTAATAATAATTTAATCATGTGTAGTGTAGTTGGCATTGCAAATAATGCTCCATAATTTTTGATGATCTTACGAATTCAATTGAAATCTTTAAATTCAACAATCATATTTTTCTATCGAAGTTAACCAGGTTCATCTTCCTTGCAGTCATACTCTTTTAGCACATGCAATAACAATTTGGTTGGTTCTTTCTTCTTGAGTCTTTACCCACACATTTTAACAAACTGTTCTCATGCAAAAAGCCAATGGTTCAAAGAAGCACGATGCAAACATATGTGGTCACAAAACTTTGATTATTATATATTTTATATTTGACTTTAGTAGAAAACATCAAATGAATTCAATGATTCTATTGATAAGATCTTTTTGTGAAGTTAATCTTTTCATAGATAATCCAAACAAAATAAGACTAACAAACAACCATTTTAGATCAATGTTCCATAAAATGTCAACCTAAATATTTGTTGTGTTCCTACATTCTAATTATTCGTGCAAAATTTTCATCACCCTTCTTACGAAGTTTCATTTTTTTAAGATCAAACCACATGAAATATCTATTATATTTAAAATAATACTCATAATACAAAAAATGTTTTATAAAATTACAAAACATATTTAGAATTAGTACTACATTATACATAAAACATAGCATCAATGGACTACTACTGGCTTTTCGATTATTAACTACTATTGCTTTCATCAAGAATCCATCAAAACCAGCACTACGATCTCTTGCCCACCTTGTAGAGGCTTTTAAGAACAACTGCTCTACCAAATCCATATTAAATACATAGCCAATATTTCTTTCGCTGTAATTTCAAACCCTTAAACACCTTTCAAGATCTTCTCACAGCTACACAGCAGCTTATGATGCAGATCAAGGTGACATCCTCCCCTGGAGCGCCATGGTAAAGGGGGATAAACAAAAAAATTATATCCTTTTTAACAACAATTTTATACGAAGAGTAAACTAATTAAGCATCGTGCACCAACTCATCTTTCTTTTGATTAGCTATCTGCCATCGAAAACATCATCTTCATAACAAGTTTTGCCATTCTGATCCCTACTATGCCTTTGTTTAATCCTTCGAAAAATGTCTTCCAGTGATTCTTTGCATCGATATACGCAGCAGAAAAAATCAATGAAATGCTTAAAAAAATTTCCCGAGACCAATGCATACTTAAAACCTATCTCGCTCAAATGCTACTTATGAATTATTCAACAACTTCTTCAAGTCGATTCAAACAAAATTATTCCTAAAGAAAAACGACTAACAAGGAAAGTGAAAGATTATATGCAATCACACTCAAAACCTAAATCAAGAAACCGTATCACTACACTGTATCTCTAGATAGAAAGATGCACTAATCTAAGATAAAGACAAACAACAAAGGAAGGCTTCAATGACAAAAAGGATAAGAAACATCGTTTTTGGGGAGATTTACTCGTTTGCCCAGTCATGTAAAATAATCAAAGAATGATCACCCTTGGATGTCTACAAAGAGATCTGAGAGGGATCCGTGGAGAACTGCATCTCGGATTCAGTGAAGGATCTGATGTTGGCGACAACCCAGACTACCAACTGCGAAGTGAACTTGGACCTCGCGAGTTTCCCTGTACACCAACCGGATTGCATGTCTTACAGCTGTTGACGACCGAAATTCGCCAGAGGGATAGTTGTAGGGAAATAGAAGCATTCCATTCCAAGAAGTGGAGAGAGAGGAGGGTTAGAGATTGTTGTCATTGAAATAAAGGCGGAGTGGCACGTGTTAGGGTTCCTGATTTCCAAATTGTTTAGCCGTATGAAGTCTAGCCCAAAATTTGAATCCAAAATCGTATCGTACTTTGTGGGATAAACATATTTTATTTCCACAAAAAAGTCTTTTTTGTTGATTCAAAATAAAAAAATTAAAAAAATAATATCTTCCTTAGTAACTCATAAATTGTGTTGAAAAAGTTTAAGAATAAAATATAGATTGTAGGAGAACCACACATTTTCTAAGAAACTATATCTTTTACTCATAAAATTTCCTGGATCATTGCATTAATTTTTTTATATTTTATAGTTTATTTTGATATATTAAATTTATGTTAAACTATAAAGATTAGAGCTTATATGATCATTATATGTTTCTTCACGAATCACCAATAAATTCTAAGAATGTGAATACCGTGTTATTACAAAATTTAAAATCAATATTATTTGCAAGAATTAATGTGAGAAAACATATAAAATTGTTGTCATGATGAATGATAAAGATTATTCATCAATGCATACAATAATAACACTATAATAATTAATATGTTTTTATTAAGATTGTGCCCCTAAAAGATATGATAGTTCAAAGAAATAAATATATGACTTAGGTTGCCATAAAATGTGTAATTTGTAAAATAAATTATTTTAAATAACTACTACCACTCAAATAGTGGGAAACTTTTGTTGTTGTGCCTCATATTAAAAGGAAGGTGAATAAATATTTTGTGCAAATAATTAATTATATTTTATCAATCCTACTAATTACAAAATATATAATAAAAGCCATGTTACTTAAGAGTGTTGTCTAATCTTTTTTTATGCTACGAAGAAGAATGAAAGTTTGTTCTTGTGCTAGATTGTAAAGCTCTGAATCACATGATCTGAAAGAAATTGTTAGGTTTCATTACAAAAATTTATATTATGAATCATTAAATTTCATTAGCATTTATAATAATGGATCATCTTTTGAAGAAGGGGTTCCATGAGAAATGAAAGAGCACCAAAGCATTTAGTATAATATAACACTTGATTTGGGAGATGAGTGAATTGAAAAAGCAATATTATTATTTTTGTTAATAAGTCTCTAAGAATTTGGAAAAGAGTTATCCCATATAAATAATTAAAAAAATGATCTTAATATATATATATAATAGATACTATGACATTAAAATATTGAGACATTTTTGAAAAAAAACCCACTTAACTATAATGAATTTTTTTTGTTTTATATTCTATGATATGATATCGATTATTAGTTATTGTTTTTACATGATATCGATATTTGCTATTTTTATCTTTTGAGACTAATAATATCTCCTTTAGCTTTTTATTATTAAGTTTTACAAATAAAATATGTGATAATTGATTTAACTTATTTTGGTTTCCATTTTTTAGATTTACTAAATCCACAAAATATCTATTGTAAACAAACAAGTACTTATGGAATATCTTTTATCATTAAATTATATAATGATAATTGACTTTTTGTAAAAAATAATAGTATTTTTTTAAATGAAATTTTGCTTTTGTTGTTTTCAAAGTGTGTGGTTAAAATTATTTTGCACAGTTATTGTTCACTACATATATTTATTTTTGTGTGGGATTAAAATTACTCTTGAATTAGTTTTAATGATGATAATCTAATTTTATATTGTTCATTAGATATATTTTTAAACTGAAAGTTCATTTATTCATTATTTTGGGACTCAATTATTTCAGTTTAAATTAAATTATTTAGTCATTACTTGATAAAGTCTCATAAAATATCATAATTTTTATTTAGAATATTTTTTAAGAAATGTAATCAAGATGATACATTGTCATTTTTTAAAAACATCTATGGCACCTGATCAATATCAATAAGGATACAAATCTTAACTTGAACAATATTTAAATGTTTTTAAATAGTATTCAAAATATTCGCAGGTAAAACTGCTTTATTTAAATACATTTTTCTTATACGGCATATACATAATAATTTATCTCACACCAATGATAACAACCACATAAATCGCAAACTTTTGTTGTTACTCAGTTTTGATGAACAAATAACGAATTAGTTCATGCATTTCATTTATAAGTAGAACACAACGACCTGAATGAAGCATGACATCATTACTAGAGTTTACCTTCTTGATGTCCATTAACACATAAGAAAAACCAACTCTTTATGGAAAAAGCCAAGAACTTGACCACCAACATTTTGCCTCATAGCTTCACCATGGTCCAATATTCCATTAGGAGTTTTGATGACAACATAGCCCCACTACATAAAGGAAGGCAAAAGATGAATTGCACGTACAGATAATACTATTTGTTTTGTGTTGCATTTGTATAAGTCAAATGTATAGATTAACCCAAAAGAGGAAGAGAAAAAACAATCTCAGCTTTCAAAATAGGTACCAAACGGCTCTTAGATTAAGTACATAACATTAATTCATTTTTAACTTTCCTTCACAAAGCCTAGAGACACACCAAACGAGGTAATCATATGCAACAAATGTTAATCCAATTTATGAAGAACACTAGTTCAATACGATCATACTATTTTCGACTTCTATTTATAATAGCAAAAATCTAATAACTATTATCCTAACAAAAAAATACATAGTTTATGCCAAACACATTTAAATCATCTACCAAGTATATCTATTACACTAGAAATGCATTGTTGAAAAGTGTTGTCAAAATATGTTGTTTAAATGTGACAACATTTGATAAATAATAAGGATAAAGTATTCTTAGAAAGAAACAACCATATAAGAAAATAAAATTATCATTAAATTTTAAAAGGACAAATAAAATATGAGCATTATAATTATAAAGTGAAGGAAAAAAAAATTTTATAATTTTTTAAGATGTTTAGGGGCGTTACTTACAATGGCACACAACCCCTGAAACATAGCTAACTCCTTGTGTTTGTGAACATTGTTCGTATCAAGTATATGCATTCACTAGCATGAAAGATTAGTAAAAGGAATTTTCATACATATTCATATACTTCGTAAATAAAAAATATCAAATAACCATTAAAAATACAATCATACATGCACTTGTACAACCTCAATAATGAACTACCATATCACATAAAAACTAATAATTAATCAGCTTTAATACTATGAATAGTCAGTAACCCCACCAAAAAATGTTTACTATATAAAAATTTTTTATAGTATTACACTCTATGTACTTAACACATCTTCATTAAGATTGCAGCACCTTAAGTCCTTTTTAACACCTTATATTTTTTGTTTTTTTTCTTCTCCTATACCAAAATATAGAGTTTTTATAATTAGCCATTTCTTATTCAAATATTATGTGATTACATTTAACTTATCTAAACCATCTAAACCAATTGTCATCTTAAACTTATCCTTTATTATGCCCTTATGTTGGATGAGTCAAGCATAAATGTTTATAAATATCTTATATAGGCTTACTTTAAGTGTGTTAATATTCAATTAAGTCAAGCCATGAACTTTAAATTTCTAAAATAGTGATCTTCAATGCACTTGGAGTCATGACAAGTTTCATGGAAATTAAAGACATGCACTAAAATTGTTTATACTTGAATTTCTCTTTATTTTTCTTGAATTTGATGTCCAAATTTTGAGATGATGTGACACACTAGTAGTATTAATATTTGAAAATGTTATAAGTTTAATAATTGTTAAATGTTTTTTGGGCTAAGCAATATTGATAAAAAGTATAGACATTGGTTTTTGATTTTAAAAAATTATTTATAAATTATTTTTCATGAATTTCTTATCGTATTCACTTGGGCACTTGTAACACTATCATATTATAAAATTATTTTCGTACACTTATATTAAAAATTTTGGAGCAAAAATTCTCACAAAACACTATAAAACCACTTTAGTCTCGGTATTTTTCACTGTAACATTTGGGCGGGTCGACCCAACTCGACCGTTGGTCAGTCTTGGCTTTAGGGATTTCAAAATATAAAATAAAAATAATTCGATGGACCCATAAGGGGCGAGCGTAGCCCGAAGGTGAAGGAAGAAGGCCGCAGAGAAAGCTGAATGAAATAGCACAAAATACACTTATAAGGAAAGCTAAACAGAATAGTGCAAAATCAAGTCAACCAAAACCAAGTGATAAAATCTTGGTCGAGGAAGGAGAGCCAACCCCAAATTGCTCTAGAGACATGCGAATCAGAATCCTTAAAGAGAGTAATGACAATATAATTTGGGGAATATGGGATTAAATTCCCATCTAATTGTCAAAGAAGGGGGAAGGACAGGTGCGATGTGATGGCTTAGCTTAAGCCAGGTAAAATACTACAAGTAAACAGTAAAATGACAAGAAAAAGCTTCGAATCTAAGACAGATTTGTGAGATGATGCAGAACATGGAACCACTACAGTAAGTTTCTAATTCTAGTAAGCTATGGATGCATTATTCTAATACATGCAGGACAACCTATCCGTGATCCAATGGCCTAGATCAAGGCTATCTAGATCCAACGTCCAGGATTGATCTCGAATGGTAAAATCGAGATTCAATGAAAAATAACCATTTTAGGATTCAAATTGAATGGTGACTACTATGTGTCCATTAACCAAACATTTAGTTCATTTTAGAGTCGTTGGGAGTGGATTTAGAGCTCAAATTTAAGCTCTATAAAAAGGAAAGGATGAAGAACTCTAATATGTTACCATGCTACGTTCTTAAAACTTTCAAATCATAATTTCGAGATATTTCAAGTGTACATGGTGCTTATAAACTCAGAAAGTGAAAGTTACAAGAAGAAACCCAAAATTGGAGGTTTTGCTTCAACAATTTTTAATTTCTATTTCTCCCTCTTTTCAGTTTTTCCTTTGAATTATCTTAAGTTTATACTTTGTTGCCAATTTTTGTATTTATTTCCTTGGGCTAAGGGCATCGTGGCAATTATGCAAAAGCTTGAGGTTTGACTTGAGCACAAAAAGACTCAAGTGGGTTCGGGTTTAGCCATAGGTAAAATCCTAAAAAGGTTTGAGGTGAGCCATTAGAAAAAACTCGGTTGTAATTTGGTGATTTTAGTGGCTTTTTCCCAACTCCAGTTTGTGGATATAAGCACAATTTGGAGTCCAACAACCTTAAAAATCTTTTGTGTACTATTTTTCTACTCTTTCTTATTCTTACTTAAAAGATTTAAGTTTTAATTTACACTAAAAATTGAAAGAAAATCTCAAAATTTTATTTACCACAATTCACTCCCCTTCTTGTGGGTTTACTTTAAGAATAAAGAATTTCGAAAACACATTTACTGTTCAAGCTAAGTTCATTGTTTGAATTGAACATTTTTATGATGATCTTAGATTAGAATTAAGTCAAATTGAGATTGATGATAATCTATTGTAAATTGACAAGTACTTATGAAGTACCTTTCAAGATTAAATTACATAATGATAATGGAATTTTTGTGGAAAATAATAGTATTTTTGTAAATGAAATTTTACTTCTCTTATTTTCAATTTTTGTGATAAAAATTATTCTGCATAGGTAATGTAAAAATTGTTATCTATGCAAAAGTGATTTTTTGAATTAAACTTTAGTTTGAAAACTTAGATTAAATTTGCATTACTCTTGAGCTCTTTTTAATGATGGGAATCTCACTTTATATTGTTCATTAGATATATTTTTAATCTGAAAGTTTATTTATTCTTCATTTTGTGACACATTTATTCTAGTTTAAATGGAATTATTTAGTCATTACCTAATAAAGTTTCGAAAAATATCACAATATTTATTTAGATTTTTTTAGAAATGTAATGAATAGGTTACATTGTCATTTTTTAAATACATCTATGGCACATGATCGATATCAATAAGAATACAGATCTTAGTTTGAATAATATTTAAATGCTTTTAAATAATATTTAAATCAAATAACTAAAATATTTTAAAACGTAAAATGCTTTTAAATAAGCACTTTCTTGTGCACCACTTCTATTCAAAAGGAGCCATCACCTTTCGATAGGCTTTAGATCATTAGTAGTTGGGTGCCAACGAGAGGAAGTGACTTAGAGGCCTCCTTAACTTGCTCAAATGGCATTTTAATGCAAAGGATTGCCCTTGTGTTGATCTAACTATTGAACTCTACCATTGGGGTTTAATGTCTTCAACTTGTCTTACCATTTGCCTTCTAAATTTTTGATATCAAATTGCTACAATGCAGCAAGCTCAATAAATTATAAATTCTCAATCACTATCCATCCAGCTCAGTTTACACTTGGGTTTGGTAATGTCAACCAACATTTTTTAAGTCATTGGGATAAGAAGACGTCTATGTAAAGTTCACATTATTGTAGTGCTTCCCATGAGCTTTCAGTCAAAACTCAAGTCGAATAAGGTTGCTCCCCCTTATGAAGAGATTGAAAAGGAGATCTGCCTACTCCTCAAGATGGCCCAAAACAATTTGACGTAGAGCAATGCCTTAAGTGGCTAATGCCAAAGGGTACACTTTGGTGGTTACACTTTATATGGATGATCCATTGAGTGCAAAAAGGGAAAAGTAATAGTCCAAATTAGTAAAAAATTTTATTTTGTGCACTCTTAACTATTGATAAAAGAAGTATGATTTTAAGAAATATTGTTCATTGATATAATAGACAACCTAACTTTTATTCAAAAAATAACAACATAAATTCAATGTAGTCTACCCGAAGTCCCTTGATTGTGTGGACACCACTACATTGTCCTATTCCCTTCTGCCCCAGATGAACAACCATGCAAAATGAGTAATGCACTCCCTTTCACCTCCACCCTTCCCCATCCCTTCAGACACAAAAAATGAAAATGTAAAGCTGATTCTAACTAAGCTTCATTCTTAGATAAGGTTGCTTGACTTTACAAGCTTTAACTAATGAAACAACCTTGGCCATTCTTCGTAGCTTGTCAAATCTTTTGGAAGCTGAGCAAGAGCTTTGTGCTAGAGTTCTGTCCAAGGCACTTACCATCAAGTTAGATCAATTAATAAGCTTGATCTAGCTATGATGAAACTATTGAAGCCCATTAGCTCCTTGACCTAACAAAGAAGTTATTTCTCAATCAAAATTAGAGGAAACTTGTTGTAGACAATTTCTCTAAGTTTCTCAGGAATTCTCTTATTGAAGGTTCATGTAAGCATAGCCCATGTTGACCGTTTTGCCATATATCAATTCTCTTGCACTGCATTTATGGCTAAGTAGAGTATGATGCCAAGCTTGCAAGTCTACATTTTGCTTAGGATTGGGCAAGCATGTTGGTGCAAGTTGCTATTGCCTAGAGGATTCCTAATATGAGTTTTTTTTAAATAGCATAGAATATAAAGATTCAATTAAGCCTAAACTCACATTAAACAACACACTAATAATTAAATAGAACATCATGAATGAAAGTATAGTTAGTTGATTTAAAGGAAGTCAAAGAATAGGACTACCACTAATTTAAAAACCTTTTCTATGCATACATTCATTCACACAAATTGGAGAATTTGATTTCACACAACTTATGTATATGGAAAAATACTAAACTGTTAAAAATTATATAAGATGTATAGAAGGGAAATAATGAAAAAGATCATACGTCAGTGAACATAGGGATAAACACAAGTGATCTCACAGAAAAGTATCATACAATAGCAAACTTCTTGCTGAACATGAGTGGTTAAGTGAGACTAACATCACATAAAGCTTCATAAAGTTCATTAATTGTCAAGCATTCAAACTTATATAAGGTCGATCCCAAACATTGTGTTGAAGATCTAAAATAAGGCAATTCATGGGAAGATCTAATGTTGGAAGGCCTTGACGACACAAAGAGGTTGCTAGCATAAAGAGTTGCAAAACAAAGAAATGATAGGTGATGTTTGTAGTTGTCAGGGTGAGTAGTATGAGTGCGGGTAGAGTAAGTGAAGACCAAAGGCATTAGTATTAGAGGGAAAAAATCGATGAGGGCCAATCATGGTTAGGCAATCAGAAAGTAGGAGGCAGTTGTTAGTTGAACTTTGGGAAAGGTTATCGATGTCACCAAGTGAGCTGAGGGTAGTGAGGTGGTAGGGTATGTGAGAAAGTTAGCCAACGAAGTAGTTGGTAGAAGTGAGAAATTGGATTAAGAGTTGGCAATTTAGGGTTTAGATGCGACAGGTGGCCAAATTTAAATTGGAAACTATTAAACAAAAATCATGAGGATTAATAGATTGGAGAAAAGTTAAAAAATAGAAAAAAGATTATCAAAGGATGAACTACAATTAAATTTGATAATAATAAAAACTCTGCATTTGTGTCATAATTTTTGCCCTCTCAAAAGCTAATTCAAAGTTCACCAAGTTGAATTTAACTCATCAATAGATTGTATCAAATGACTAATTCTAAAACTCATTATATTATTCAAAATTGGCTAAAGATAAGAACCTAAGCCTCATTACATACAGAATTTATATATAAGTGTTGTAATGCTTTTCATTACATAGGTCTAAAAGATAAAATCCTGAAAGAAGAATGATAAGAGGATCTTGCGATACAAATTTCACCAACAAACCTAATATTTATTCAAAACAATGTTGTATCATGATACATTTTTGTTATCATGACACATTTTTGTTATCCCAAGTTGCATCATATACTTTGATCCATGTGTTTCTCATAATAAAATAGGTTTTACCTCTATTTTATTTGTTCTATGCCACTTTCATCATTTAAATAAAAATATGATCGATGTCCTTCCCAAAGTTGAGATGCCAACTTTAGTGTCATCAATATGTTCAAACTACTTTTTGACTTAAATCCAATTACATGATTCAGTTTCAAATTCTAATTAAAATAAATAAAATACTTTATTTTATTTTAATATTCAAGTTCATACAATAATAAGTGGAGCAGAAATAAAATAAGAAGTACGAAAATAGGACTCATTGTGATGACCCTTTTTCCTTCACTCAACCTTTTATGGATTTGAGTAGTATTAAGTTTCTTTAATAATTTCTTTTACTCATTTTGAAACCATGAAAGATTTTTCGTCCTTTTAAATTTTTAAAAATCAAGTAACAAAAAACAATTCAAACCATTTAAAGGAATAATTTTAATTGAATTGCAAAAGTGAATAAAATCAACAATCCATGCAACTCTAGAAATTACAAGTTTTCACACTTTCTTTTAAAATCATAAATTTCATCCATCAATACTTAATGGGATTATAATGCATGTCATTTTGATCAAATAATCCTAATAAACCCATAAAAACACTTCTATGACAATGTAATATCTTCCAAGTCATTACATTCTAGATCTCACTTTCTCTCGATATTCCCAAGGTGTTTCAAATTTTGACCTAAACTTGTTTGGACAAAAATAGATTGAGCCAACTGTCACTCGCTTAGTGCCAATATATGTAAAATAATGTAAAATAAGAATGTTTGGACAGCAAATTGCAAGTTAAATTGTAAATAATCTAATATATTAAAAGAGCATGTGAGCACATGTATGAGCTACAAAAATAAAATCAATTACGAAAAAAAACTTTTAGCACCTTTATATTTTTATCTTTCGTTATCCTTATGCATTAGTTTGTTGCTTTTAATTGTTGCCATCTTTTACATCCATTTAAGGTTTGGCTTAAAAATAGGCCAATTTATAAACAAATTAGACATATTTTGAAACACATCATTCAAAATATAATTAAATCAAATGAAGGCTCATTTGGTTCATTTCTAGAACTATCATTCTAAAGTAGTTGTCACCAGTTTGATAACAATTAGCTTTTTCATTTTTTTAACACTATCCTTTCTTTACAAAAAATTTTTCTTTTTTCTTTTTCACATTTGTTTTCTAATTTTTATTTTGTGTCTATTATCACAAGTAATATTTTCTTTCTTTTATTTTCTTATTTTGTGATCTTATCACGATAATCTTTTTCTTATCTTTTCACTTTTTGTAAAACTTGTCACATAATATGTAAATAAATAAAGCAATACAATATTTCATACTCAAGTAATATATGAAAATAAACATGTTGTGAAAAATTGCTTTTTATAAAGAATCAATCATCCTCAATAATTTTCTTTTAAACCATCTCTTAAGGGTTTTACACTTCTAACAAGCATCAATATAATTTTAAGATTATTCATTCTATTTCTCAATTATTCTTTTTATTCAACTAAGGTCTCAATTTCATTTCAATTTAAATAAAAGGAATCCATAAGCACATTGCAACACAACAAGTAAATGAACAAAATATCAAACTCAAGTTGAATGATTAAATTCTTTTTTCACTATGAAGTTATTACTTTTGATCAACAATGCTCCCAATAAGCTTATCTACACAACAATCTCAATTTACCATTTCATATCATCATTTAAGGGAACTCTTGTTTTCTAACATACATCAAACATATTCACTTATACACAAATTATTCATACAAGCATCATCAACAAGTTATTTCTCGAATGAATAAAATCGATAGTCTATAATACACATTACATCAAAATATATACAAATAGTGTGAGATTGTTTACCTCTTAATTTATATGTAATAGTATTGCCAAGAATCAAAATTTAGCACAAGTTTACTTTCATCTCTTAGGTGCTACAATACCTGTGACTAGATCCTTTGGTTGTTGGCAGTGCTTTCTTTCACTTTTTTCTTCAGTCTAATGCACTTGGTTGAGCTAATCTCTTTGAATTTTCTTCGAAATTTTTGTCCAAGCTTGACCTCACATTTTTATTATACATAGCCAATGTTCCTTTACATTCTCATCAGTTCCACTTCCTCCAACAACTATGTTCTTTCATTTTAGTGTATTCTCACCTCCATGCCTTCATAACTCTAATGGTTTCTCATCAATTATCCTCTCTCCATGATGATTTATTTAGTTGTTTTCTATTTTAGGAATAATAGGCTTTTAGTGATGTGGTTTCATACTATACAATCCTTTCATTTCGTATCATACAAATTATGATATTTAACTTTGTCTATTACTAATTCTACTAATTAATCTTATACAATTTCATAGTCATACTTGTATGCTAACTTTTAATGCACATTTGTTTATGTCATAATCAATGATATTCATATACAACTTTACTATTAACTTGATCATACTTATATGATTATACACATCTTATTTTATGATATTTTTTAATTTTTTTATTCAATACTCATCTCTCACAATAAAATATTCTCACCTTGATGGGTTATACTCACCCTCCATCATTATAGTAGATCTATATAGGTATAGATGAGTTATCCCTGTTATATATCATATATAGTAAAATGTGTAAACATAAATAAGCTATCCTTATCTTAGGTTTTTCTCACTTTATTTAGGTATAATGAACTATGTAGATGTATATAAGCAATTCTTGCTCTATATAAAATATAGTAAAACACTATAGATATGGAGAGTGATATTCTTTCCTTGGGTTGTCCTCGTATTATATCATGTCTAAAAGAATTTGTATAAATATAGATGAGCTATTTTCATCTTGTATCATATATATTTGTGGTGTGTGAGGTTATAATATGGTATAAGATTATTTGTGGATAATATATTTAGAGTTATATAAATAATTTTATTTTCTTAATTGATAATCAAGCATTCCAAATCTCTATATTTCAAATTATTTTTTATTTATTAACTTATAAAATTTTATATTATATTGCATGACAATATCCTTATTATATAATACCATAAATTAATAACACGTGATTTAAATACTAGATAAATAATGAAACCCAAGAAAATAATTACATAATTATTACATTTGTATAAAAATTTTCTAGTATCTATGAATTTGATAAAAAGATAACATAAAAAAGAATGTGATTTTATAAATAATATAATAATAATTTATCAGCATATTTACATCATAATTACTAAGTTTATCTATTACCCATAATGCATAAAAACTAGATTAAAAAAAATATTCTAAAGCTCATAAAGTTTATTAAAAGATAATAACATCAAAAAATTTATCACTTTATAAACAAATTATAAATCAATTTATTCATATATTTATATCATAATTATCAAATTTATTTATCTAAATATAAAAGTTAACTTCTTTTTTTAATATCTAAATCTTTTCTAGATTTTTTACATTATCATGTTTATTTAATGCTCAACATATGTCCTATATGTGGCATGCTTATTTGGGAATTTAAATCATATTAATTTCTTATAAGACTTTAAGTTATCGCCTTAGATCGTACTTATGTAATTCTCTCATTGTATCATATGTTGTATCAAAAATAAGCTTTTCATTATATCAGACTGTATAATTTCCAAAACCAGTATTTTGTTATTTATATCATTTCTAAACATATAGTATGATCTCTAACATTGTACTATACGATTTTTATTCTCTCTTAATTTTGTTACCTTCTCAATCGTTCATATTTTTATGATACTCCCATCAAAAAGTATGATCAATTCATTATTTCTCACTTTACATAATACAATCTTGTTAATCAAATCATACGTTTCCATTGTTAATCCACTGCCAAAATATCATACCATATAATGACACATGATGTAGAGCTCTAATGTAGTCTCTTCTCTCTCAAGACTTAATCATTTATCCATAGCTTTAACAAACTCTTCAGTACGATCAACTTAGTCACACTATATAATATTTCATCTAAGACTTTCTACAATATTCTTTTACAATCTTGTTTCTTATAATTAATAGATTTTTTATTTTAAAAAATTTAGCTTTGATTAATAATGTTATTGATCTCACAAGACATTATGTTATTTATGTTCATATTTACAACTGCCTTCATATGATGAACCTCACAACTCAACACATTGTACAAATATGACACATATATTGTTCTAATGCGATGAACTAGACACCTCAACCTATAACTTAAATTCTTCTCTCACCAACCCCAAAATTTTTCTAATGTGATTATCTTATACCATGTTTCATCATAGCTTTCCTTACAAGATTAAATTGATCGTACCATATGATGTAGACCAAATTATTTGAATGATACATATTAATAATAGCTAACAACTCTTATTCCATATGTCTTGGGTCCAATTCAAATTAGCATCGATTAACTCCATACCACATCTAAATTAATTTAAATCTAGTTCTTACTAAACTTATAACATAATCATATTTTTTATTTAAGTAAAACTAAATTAAATTTAAAAAAGAATCAATTTAAATGTCTATCTTTTTTTTTGATAACTACTACTCAATTTCCTTCGCTATTTGCTTGTGATTGTTTCACTTCTCATCTTCTTTCTTTTGATCTTCTCCTCGAGCTACAACAAAATTTTCCCAATGGTTCTTCATTCTTATAGTTTTCTCTCTATAATAGAGCTTCACCTTCACTCTCTCTTCTTTGCTCGCAAAAATCATAGCATAGTAATGATGCCTTACTCGACAACCTCCTTGACTCACTCCTTTTTGGTGGTTCTTAACAACACTACTCAACTTTGTAACAAGCTTCACACATTGATCTTTCAAACATCTTTTCTTTTATAACTCAAACCTTAATTCACTCTCATCAAATTTTATAAGTGTATTAAAACATCATTATTAATTTATAATTGATAAGATTTGGGAACAATGGATGTGCAATCATATGAAATGCATGTGTATTAAAAGCATTTCTTCTATTCAATTATTTGTATCATATTTATTTTGAAAAAATAGTTATCATTGAAATACACTTCTAGCACCACACAAAATGGTCATAAGAAGACAACAAAAATCATATTCATAAAAATAAAAATTCTACCCCACCTGTATTTTATTATTTACAATTCTATATATGTGTTATGAGTTTTTTAACACAAAAGAAGAAAGATATAGAATAAAAAAATGAAAGATAATGATTGACTGGATAAGCTTAATGATATATATCATCATGGGAAATGTCAAAATTAGAAGATAAAATTTTATCTTTGACTTTATCTCATAATTAATAAATATGACTATCTCTTGTTATTATTGGTACTTAAAATGAGAGGCATAATTGAAATGTGAAAATTGGAAGATAAAATTGTATCTATGACTTTATCTCATAATTGATCAATATGATTTTATCTATGACTTTATCTCTTGTTATTATTGGCAGTTAAATGAGGGGCATAATAGACAGAGATCTCACTATCGTTAGTACTTTTTAGGTAACAATGTTAAAGGTGGATTCCATGTTAGAATTGATATTTGATCTCATTTTTGTTATAGTGAGCACTTCAATACTATGTAACAAAGAGTAAAGACTTATTTCTATTGGTATTTCAGTGAAGGCCAGTGGTGGTAGGAGATATACTTTGATGGCTTGGCCAATTATCTATAGAAGTCATGTGATATGATTGATACGACATAGATATAACATAATATAGAATCTTATGAAGTAAGGATAGTAGTCATAAAAAAATGCCTTAATAAAGAAAGAAAAAAATAAAATTAAAAATATGAAAAGAGAATAAAATTAAAAATAAGTAAAGAAAGAGATAATATTACTACTATATAATATTAGTATTATATGATAATAATACACATGCTTGATTATATAACATACAAGCTCATATGCAAATATTCAACATATTTAATATTTTTTATCATACATTCTTATTTACTGCTTCATATTTATTTGTATGATATATATCACGATTTCACACTATTTTACTACTTAATCTAATAGTTTATTTTTTATATATATTATCCTTATACATACTTATATTATAGATTAAGAATGAGATATTTATAGAGCATAGGATTCCTAGAAGTTATAACATCATATCCTTTATGTGAGGAGATGCTTTCTTTTGAGAACTCTATGAGGTGTTCGTATGTATGATAGAGATTGTATAAAAAATCTATTTCAACTTTTATTTTTGAAAAATAGTTTTAAGAAATGAGCATAATTATTTTTACAATTATTTAATTGAATTTAATATTTTAATTTGTAATGTTTTTCATCATCTCTATTTTACATGGTGCCTTCAAGGTTTTTGTTTCTTACTTTATTTATTTACTCAATAATTTGGTATTTTGGAGTATATTAATACCTTTAGTTAATATTAAATCGAGTAGTGCATGACACAAGTAGTATATTATTATAGTTGAAGATCGAGGAATGTAAGGATCAACAATCACATAAGAAAAAGGAGAAAAATATTTGTTTTATATATGTAAAATCATAATTTTATGTTGTAAAAATGAATTTTAGAAAATAATCTAATTTGATTTATGAATGTTGATCAAAGATGATTAATTCATAAACATAATAAATTCAGGTTATGACCATGATGCAACGTAGTTTTAAGATAAACTAAGTAAAAATTTGTTGCCTCGTAATATCCAAGCCTAAAGAAAGTAGGTAGTGATCATAAGGCAATATCTTAAGGTTAAAATCATTGGACATGAAACATCCTCTAGCAAGCATCAAGGTGAAGTGGCATATATATGAATAGTCTACAATAATAGCAATGAGAATGGTTTTGGTTATATATACAAGGCTGTTATTTTAAAATATAAATTTTTTTTAGAACAAAACTCATTTTAACTGACATAAATTGAAAATATGGGTTGATACTTCAAAAAATAAAATGAGAGGTGACATTACTCAACCACTTACAACGAGTAAAGAGTTGGTCATTTTTGCTTTGGACATTAGTTTTTGACTTAGTCCATGTTCTTTCCATTTCTCAAGAGTGGAACCCAATGACTTAATTCTCTTCTTCTACGCAATGGATTTAACAAATGGATAATTCTTTTACGCTTTTTCTCCAAATGATTAATAATACTTTTTGATAAAGAAAATTTTCTAAATAATTGGTAACATGCAATGTAGACAATAATAACACTATTTTCATTGGTATCCTATTTAGTCAGCACAATTGCTTCCAAAATAGGTACATTTGGCTTCTTTGGATCCTCTTCCTCTTTAGTCATAGTTGCACTCTAACTTTTTTTAAGACATTTTTTCTCCTTGTATTGGCTTTGAGAAAAGACGGCTTCATGTTCATTAATCATGTCGAGGTCAACTCTAATAGGAATATCGACAAGCCTCACTCTTCATAAGCCCATCGTGATATAGTGCCATGATTTTTTTTTGCTACCAACTTAGTTGATCTTCAAAAAATACAAATATGGCCATTGGAGAAGTAGCCATCTTTTCATTCGAACCACTTGAGATTTGGATTCAACTACAACTTGCTATGCATAATATTTTAGAGTCATCACCTAAGGAACATTATGGGATCAGATGACTCTTAATAACTATCAAGGTCATCCTTTAAAGGAAGGTTAATGGTGTGATCATTATGAATGGTTTAAGAGAAAACCAAGTTAAGTATTTTTCACTTTCAAGTATCTTATCCAAGGCCCTAGTAAAGAACTTGCTGATTTTGAGTATAGAAGACAATGGTAAGGTCAAATTTGAATTGCTCTCACATGAAGATTACACTTAGAAAAAGAGCAAGATGAATCATCAACCCATCAACACCATTATATATAAGTGACTATGCATATTTTTTGACATGTCATATGACAAGAAAGTCATATATTCCCTCATTTTTCATCATAGACATCCAAATAATAAAAATCATATGATAAATTAAAATATAGTTTTTTATTTTCATAATAATATATGAATGCTTTTGACCAATCAAAGAAATAACACATATCAAACCAAGATCAAGTTTTCCAACTCTAACAAAATAATGCTTATCTCACTAGTTTTTTGTTAGCTAATTTGATTTTCTTGTAAAGTATTTCAAAATCTCATAGTCTAATAAATTTTTTTTCTCTATTTATCATTCGAGTACAACTATTTTACTTGAGTTTTCAAAATAAACTATTAAAAGCCTTTTTTAAAAGCAATAATTGAAAAAAATAAATATCTTTTCGTAAAAGGCTCCATAGATGCATCCATTTCAGGACACGTTGTCTTTTTGGGAAATAAAAAGTTGGGGCAGAAGTTGTGCTTATTGTGTGAACAACCGCTACACGTCAAAAAAGACAGAATCTGCCTCAGAACGTCACATAAAATGGTCCCCATATCAAAGCAACGTTAGCACGTAGCTAAATCATCCATAATTTTCAATTTACATCGAATTAAATGTAAAGTTTCATTTTAATAATAATTTACTATTAACTAATTTTTTTTCAACAGTTAGCATCCACTCGTCCGACAAAAAGACTAAACGTGAGAATTTTTCAAAACCCCAATCGAGCAGTATTAAGAATTTGACAGGTGTATTTTCAGCACGACATCCCATGTGGAGAAAGGCCAAATGGGGTTTTTCCATATGTAAAGTAGAGAATATTTAATAAATTTGATAACTAACTGTTGGGATGTGCAACATCGTTCATTCATATTTTAATAGGACTCGTTTTGAGGGTTTGCATGGAAGTACAAATTGAGCATTCTGAGAAGGAATTTGAAAAAGCGGGTAGGAGAGCAGATGGGCACACTTTTTGAGAAATACCAACCTCTAAAAGAAATTTCCTTGCCACATAAATGATACAAATTTAATGAAATGATATAGATATTGGTGAAAGATATAAGAATACAAAAAGAAACATAAAAAAAAGAGTTTTGTATTTCACACATTTAATACATGTTATAAAATTATGTTGTGGTGGAAGTTTTTCTTTGATCTATCTTAAGCATTAGTTTTCACTTTCTAAAAGATTTTCATCATAAATTTTATAATTTTGTTTACTTATGTCTTGTTTAAGATTATCTTATTATTCTTTGCACTTTGATAATGATCACCTCTCAATTTTATTTTTCATATCAATAAGATTTTACACATTTATTTATAAACAAATATGTGTGTGTACATATATACTCATGCACATCATAATATTGTATATATATATACACAAAAACACTCAAAAGAAGAGTTGGACTTTTTTTAAAATATTATTAAGATTTAAAAGCCATATATAAACATAAATGGAAGGATGTGGATGTGAACAATAAATATTAGCAACATGTGTACATTAAAAGGAAGGTTAGATTATTTATTACTAAAACATTAGCGAGTTTATTTTTGTGAAAGATGTAAGATTAAAAAAATAGGAATACAAACAAAGGATTTTTGTTTTGGATACATTCAACAGATGTTGTAAAACAATGTTGTAGTGGAAGTTTTTCTTTGACCTATCTTAAGCATACATTTTTGCTTTCTAAAAGATTTCCATCATAAATTTTATAAATTTATTTACTTATGTCTTGTTTAAGATTAACTTATTATTGTTTGAATTTTGATAATGATTACCTTTCAGTTTTAACTTTTACATCAATAAGATTTTACATATCTAACTATAAATATATAAATATATATATATATATATATAACACATACACACACAAAGAGAGTTGAAAATTTTTTAAAATATTATAAAGATTTTAAATCTTTATATAAACATAAATGAAAGCATGAAAATGTGCACACTAAAGATTAGCAACATTTGTACGAAAGACTTAACGAGTCTATAGTAAATGGTCCAAACTTGAAAATAAGAGTTCAATATAAGCTATGTTAAGGAAACAATTTTTTTTTAGTAATTTATTCATGAAGAATAGATATTCACTACAATAATATGTAGTTATTTTTAGTATATTTTACTTTACTTTTTGGAAGTATATAAAAATTAAAATTTATTGATTGAGTTGATAAGAAGAACAATATTCATTTAAATTTTTTTTGAAAAGTATTCAACAAGATCGAGTTTATTTTATCAAATTTAGTGTATATGAGATGTGGTTCAGTAAGAGGAAAATAATTATTAAGATTAAAGTTCTAGTTTTTTATAAAAACATTAAGAAAATAATTTAAAAATTATTTTTAAAAATATTGAGAAAATATCTAAAAATAATTTTATGTCAAAAATATACACTGGTAACGAACACATAACATTCACTGTTTGATTTGGATCCTGAAATGGACGTTTCTGATTGAATTCTGATTTTACCAATCAAGATCAATCCTAGCGATTGGCTCTAGGAGGCTTTGATCTAGGCCATCGTGTCGTGCGTAGGTTTTCCTACCTGTATTAAAATAGTGTGTCCAAAGACAACATGAATTAGAAACTTACTGCAGTGGTTACGCATCGTCTCGCATATCTGGCTTGGGTTCGAACCTCTGGTTTGGCAATTTACTGTGTTTGCTTGTAGAATTTTACCTTGATTAACCTAAGTCGTTGGATCGTGCCTGCCCTTCTGCCTTCATTAACCTCAGCAACCTGATCGTGCCTGCCCTTCTGCATTCTTTCACAATTGGATGGGAGTTTAGTCCTATATCGGACAAATTACGTTGCCATTGCTCTCTATCAGCTTTTTGGTTTGTATGACTCTCGAGTCGTCTGGCGTTATCACCCTCCTTCCTTGACCATGATTTGATCACTTGGTTTTTTTTTAGCATTCCCTATGGCTTGATGGTCAACATTATTATTATTGAAGGATCTTACCATATTATCGATGATGTCTACAGCTTTGGGATTAACATCCAACCCTTAACACTATCAAATCCCACCTATATTATTGTACTAAGTATCATTTTGAGTAATTATTAAATAAAGAATTTTAATATAAAAATTGAGAAGAAAACTAAACCTCAAGTGAGAAACAATAGTAGAACTCTAATTGCCAATCGAGATGAAATTCCTCTCTAGTTAAACTAGAATGATAACTATTTAACTCCTAAAGTTACTTCCCAACTTTCCTTTCCAAAACATTAGCTGCACATTCTCCTTTGTTCCCCAATGAGCTTCTTGAAAATTCCTTAATCCTTTATATCATTCATCGCACTGGGTGAGGAAGATAATAAAAGAAAATGCTCTTAATATATCTATATATATATATATATAATTCTCAAAACACTAATCCTTTAACTAGATCGACTAAATAAATATCAATATAAATAAGTGATCTATTACAAAAATATATATAACCATCCAATCAAAAATAAATACTACACTAATTTTTACAAAAATGCTTAAGAGAATCATTGTACTAGCTAATAATTAAAATTCTTATCTATAACATCCAAATTTACATCTCATAATATAATTGATACATTATTTATGATATAAATAATAGTAAGACTTTAAAGAGTTTAATTAAAAAAATAAAATAATAATATATAAAATTAATGGTATAATAAAAAGATATATTTTTTTCATAATGATTAAAAAATTATACCCATAATAAAATGTTATTATATAGAAAAGGTAATAAATTTAACAAAAAATATGAACATGTATATGTATATTTTTTTATTTTCATATTTCTTAATTGTTACAATTTGTAACACTTAAAGATAAGTTCATTATTTCTTCATTCCTTTCATAATACATTTAGACATATCCC
Source organism: Vanilla planifolia (assembly GCA_023846275.1). NCBI lineage: Eukaryota > Viridiplantae > Streptophyta > Magnoliopsida > Asparagales > Orchidaceae > Vanilla > Vanilla planifolia. Next base: position 524,667 of record JAIUJO010000128.1, on the reverse strand, counting down.
AAATTCCATTCATTTTAGATCGTTATTCTTTAAAATCAATGCCAATAATATCGATTTCATAATAGGATGTCCTCACCATAATAAGCTTTCATCCACCCATATCATTTATAGTAGAATCATATTGATATAGACATGATAACTTCACTTCATGTCATATAAAATAAAATTATGTAGATATAGATGAACTAAACTCACCTTATGTCGTGTATAGTAGACTCATGTAGATTTAAATGGGCTATTCTTGCCCTATATTATATATAATATAATTTTATAGATATAGATAAGTTATCCTCACCACAGGTTATTCTTATTTATTTTCATGTGAAGCAGAATTTGAAAGATATAAATGAATCATCATTGTCTTATATCATGTATATTTGTTACATGTGAGGTAATAATATAGTACATGGATATTTGAGGATAATATATTTAAGAGGTATTTCACTCATTCTACTTCATTTTCTTATTTGATAATAAAGCATGTCAAATATTTACATCTAAATCATTTTTTATCCATTAATTTATAGAATTTTTTTAATTATATTACATGTCAATGTCCTTGTTACATAATGTTATAAAAGAATAACATATGAATAATATGTCATATAGCAACATATTATAAAAATATGATAACTTAACAAAATAATTACATAATTACTAGATTTGTATAAAACATATTATAATATGTTTGATGATGTATAATAGATTTAGATTTTTATCATGCTCTAATTTAGAGTCTATAATATTAGAGATGCTTAATAATTATTAAGAAATATGAAAAAATACTATAAATTGATTAGGATTAGATGATGTGTATGATATTTTAAAATTATAAATCTAGCTTAGCATAATTTACTTTTTATTATTTATGATTCTACTATCTACAAATTTATTTTAATCAAACACAAAATTTCAAATATTATAAATCTATCATAAACAATATCTTAGAAATTATAATGAAGCTTATTCAAGAAAAGAAGGCCCTACTACTTATGGAGAAGCCAAGAGGGAAGAGAAAGGCCATCAAATGAGATAGAGGTGTAAGGAGAAGGGAACTATTAAGAGGGTCTATATTGCAAGAGAAGAGACTATGAGAGAGAAAAGGGGAAGCATCAAGTGAAAACAAAAAAGTGAGAAATTAAAGCAAATAGAATAAAAGAGAGAGAGAGAAGGAAACATAATAACATTTATGCATTAGGAGCATATGGGAGCAAGGAAGAGTTTTGACTAAAAGGAAAAAAATGAAAAAGGAAAAAATAGTGGAGAGAGAGAGAGAAGAGAGTGAAGTATTATAGCAAAGTTTTGGGAAAAGATGGAGACACAGTGAGAAAATTTTGTGGGGAGTGGAGAAAAAGGGAATTTTGTGAAAATGTTTGAGAAACAAAAATTTAGGAGCCAAGCCAAAAGCAAAGTAAAAGAAAAAAATAAATATTTATGATGTTATCATACAAAAGTGAGAAAGAAAGAAAAAGAGATAAACCAATTACTTGGATAAAGGGGAGGATTTTGAAAAAAATCCAATAGCAACTAGTCAATCAAGTAAGATAATGAATTAAGCTAGTTAAGGCTTCATGAATACAAATCAAATTGTTTGGTGTGACTATTACATCAGAAAATTAATCACCAATATTGCGTATCATAGTTGCATTATTATGATGTATTGGTGGATGCTGTCTTATTACTTTTCATTTGGATTTAAAGAAGAAAAATATTATTTCTTCACAGAGTTGCACATGCATTACATGTATGATATATTACTACTAGTGACATGTTAGTAAAATATATTCATGTTTAAGCAAATTGTTTCATCGGTGACTATTTGCTTGGATGTAAACGATGTTTGATAGTCAGAGTTTAGATTATCATGTTTTATTTCACATGTTAGTATTGACATGTTTAAAACTATTATGGGACGTTTCATATGTTTGTGTTTTATGTGAATTATATTTATAAAAAATTGAGATATCATCATTAAAATAACACTGAAATTATAAAAGAATTATTATGAGATTCCTCACAAAGAAAACAAATCATATATGAAAATGACTCCATGGTGTTGCTTAAGTCAAACAAGGCCTCTCAAGTGTGCATCCTAAATTTAATATGAGATTCCTTAAAATAGAAATGTAAATTTTCATGAGAAATTGATTAATGAGTACTACTCTAATAGAATAAGGCTCACTAGAGTGCACTTTTTGTTGTTTCATCATAAGGTGTTGCTAAAGCTCCATGGAATTTTAAACACAAGGTCAAGAGATCATTGATGATTAAGAAAAAGATAAATTGATTTTTTGAAATATTAAAATTAACAAAGGGATAGTATTTCATTACATATAGTGAGAGCATTTCTTTACTATTTTTGTTTATGTTATTAATTTTAATATTTTGTAAATACTATAATATTTTACTTGGCCTAACATGTGGCATAAGCCAAAGATGTGTGCTATATAGTTTTTATTTATTAAGCTAATGTCATGTGCTTTGTTTTTCTTTGGTGTTAATAATTTTAGGGAAAATCTTAAGCACGTCATAAGACTTCAGGGGATAAGTAAGAGGTCATGGATTTTTTTGCATTTAATTTGTCTTAGAATTCTTGTATTAGGAAAGTCTTACTAATGTATAACACTATTATGAAAACAAGGATATAGGTCATATTTTTGTGCTTATGTTTTATTTATATTGCAATAGTTGTTGTACGAACAAAAATTTAAAAATAAAACATATATCTTTTATTATGTTTTAATTAGAATTCAAACCAAACTCATATGATTGGATTTAAAAAACAAAGATTTGACAAGTTGGTAATGGTAATGTGGACCACTAATACATCATACAAAGGCACTTTTGATAAACAATATTGCTTACCTCTATTTCTATTTGTAGTGGTCACACCAAAGATTTCATCTTAAAATTTATATCAATCTTCTACTTTCCATGTTATAGTAGTTGTTATAATATTTCTCCTAAATTTTAGATCTCTCCTGTGATTCCTTTATTTGGTTATCCCAAATGCTTCAACAGCACCTCCTCTTGCCCTCCTTTCTCTAAACTCTAGGACAAAGCAATTTCTATCCCTATCACTTATCCACTCTCCAACTCCCTCTAAATAGTCTTGTCTCTCCAAAGAACACCATGCCACTCTTTTACTTAGAATTTGAAATTTTGTGATTGATTCGGGTCGTTAACAAATGGGTTTCTTCTAGTGGTTCTTGGATTAGGTCTTAGGGTAATTAAGAATTTTTAGGAGTTTAGGAATTAAATAAATTCTTATTTAAATAAAAATTAAAAAAATTATAATATTCCATATACTTTGCAATTAATTAAGTCTCTAAAAGTTAACTAATTAATTTTGTGTGGTTCATATTAATGAGCTCTACTTGTTTACCCAATTTCTTCCTTGTTCTTGAAATTTAATATTTTTAATATTTTTTTAACCTAAAAACCTCAATAAACTTTTTGTATTATTTTTCTAAATTTATCTTATACTTTTAATTCTTCGATCGTCGAACTTCTTTTTTGAGTTAATTTTATTAATTTTATTCTTTTAAGCTCTGGTGTTTAGCAAAATTTCATAATCTTTTTAGTTCAGTTAGTATTTTTTGAATTTTTGGGATTTTTCTAAACTTATAAATATTTCCTTGTTAATCAAAAACCCATTTTTTTCAATACTTCAAAAAGATTCAAATTTTTAAAATTTTTTTTCATTAGATTCCAAATAACTCATAAATTTTATTTTTCGCTTCATATCTCCTTTTTGAGATGTCGTTCCTTCTTTTTATGATATACGGTTATTTGAAAAAGTATAAAATAACACTTAAACAATTTTTAAAAAATCTCCAACATATCACATATGCAAACCTAAGGGATTCTTCAAGCTTGAGCAAAAACTGGAACCTACTCGGCCTGCTCTTAGTCATCCTGGCCTACCCATAGGCTTCACCATTGTCCATCCACTTGCAGTTCCTAAAGCCACATGCAAAGGCATAAACTACCACGAGGACGATTAGGATCATGATGTTGATGACTGACACCTTCCTCGAGCTATGCCACAGCGTCGCCAAGACCATTTCCACTTCAAAGAGAAGGGTTCTTTGACATGATAGAGGAAGTAAGGGAAGTTGCGTTTGCCACTAGCCATTATGGCATGAAGGATCAAGGCAAAATAGACTCCCTCAGTGTCAGATCTTGACCAGCGGTCTGGTACACGAACAACAACGGAAGGGAACACAGTTGGAGCTAGGCTCAGTGAGGGGACAAGAATATGCACCCCCGGCCACGCGACGACCGACTGTTGCGCCAAGAGGCTAAAAAATATACAATTAAGCCATAAAATTTCTTTAATAATTGAACTCATTTATTATATTTTATAATTTATTTTGACATATTATATTTATGTTTAACTTTAAATATTAGAGTTCATGTCTTTTGTGTGATACCTCTTGAACGAGAACAGCTTATATATCCTTGGAGAGGTTTGGTTAATACGAAGCCATGCAATGTTTCTTCAAAGAAGTATTTTTGGAATAAGATTCATAGGATTTTGCCAACTAATCATATCACACAATTGATAGTGGAGGGAAGATTCGATTCATTCATAGAATTATTTCCATTTGACAAATGTTTTGTAGCTCAAAATCTCTTCTAACATGTAACAATTTGTTGATCATATATATGTTTTGTTTCTAATTGATCCACTAGAGAGATTGTTATTTAATTCAAATTTCAAAATTATTAACCTAAAGGTCATAACCTCACTACCAAACCATAATACAAAGAAATGGGTATTCAAACCATACAAAAACAAGTGAACATTGTTATAAAATATGAAGTAAAACAAACAATAAAGGAGAGGCAAATTATGTGTTTAACAAATTTTTTGAATAAAAAAATTAGAAGAATAAATTTTTAGCTTTAAAATAAAATTTTATTTTATAAATATTATCAACAAAATAAGATTATTGAATAACAAACAAAATGCATGAAAAACTTTTACGTAGTTGAGCCAAAATCTTTGACTATATCTATCCCCGATCCCTGATCGGGTTTCTCAACTCGAAAAGTTAAAAAAGCATGCAATGTTCCTAGAGAATTTTAGGCAAGTATGTATACTTTCAATCTTAATACTTTTTAAAAAAACCTAACATAAATCAGAGCAAAATTATACCTTTCATATTCTTTATTGAACATGGAGGCTTTACGCAGAAGTCCATTGCCCCCAAAACAGATGTCAAGGCATCATCTATTTCTTCCAAACCTTCAAGATATTAAACACCAGTTAAAATCGTTAGTTATTTTGTGCTTAAGATTATAAGCAGAGGCCTCCCTTTTTCTTTTTAATAATGGATATGGAAATTAAACTTTTAAAAGATAAAGAAGAAATTAAACATAAGGAGAAAAGTTAGGATCACATCTAGCAAAAAAATTATTACCTAAATTAGAACATTCAGAAGGTACTAGAATGATATTGAAGAGATGAAGAGATACAACATATAGAAGGTATTGCTGATGGATCTCCAGCTCCAGCTCCAACTCTTGCTGCAATTCAAAAAGCACTTTTCTCAACAACTATGTGTGCTTCAGGACCAGTAACACGGCAGAGCCCATAGACTCAAGAAGAGACTATTCACAAAGCGAGCACCAAAGAAGCAATAAGAACAAGAATTATTTAAAAAAATTATACAAATTATTTAATAGAAAACCCATTTTACCAAATGACATGAATCCAAGTATCCCATGGCCTTGATGATAATTAAAAAGGTGAATAAATAAAAAATTATAATGATCTGTTGGGATGTCTCTTCTAAGAATAAAATAGAATGACTTTACTATTTACCTTGATGAACATGAAAATATTTTGGCCACTCATAGCACATAAATGATTAACATTAAAGTAAAATTAACATAAAATGATTTAGATTAATGACAAACATAAGGTGTTGATGGCATCATATATAATTTATTATTCAGAATCTGATAGAAAGTGGATAGCTCTTTCTCAATGAGATCCTTAGAACTAGATGAAACATTTACCACAGAATTGCAAGCTGGAATGATCGTCCTCGTCATATGTTATTGTGCGGCTGTTGGTTGAAGGTCCCAGAAGGCTGATGCTTCCTATTAGTATAGTATAGGAGAGTGAATGATCACAAAAAGTCTCGTTAAAGAGATGCATCAAAAGAACAACACCACATCTGTCTGTATAATCAATTGTAAAGTTCCATATATAGTCAAATGAATGCAATCAATATTTTAAATCCTTCATGAACCACCATGAATCCTATAGCAAAAGAACATTAGACTAGCTAATTCAGTTATTCTAAAATTTCATGACATTTAAATAGTGATTATCAGTGATCAATTGTCTTTGAGTAATTTGTAGTAAACTTTTAAGAAATAACATTTATGATGTTGTACTTTAAAATGAATAAGCATTTTATGACATTATCAGAACCAACATAAGACATGGAATGACTTGTCCCAAAAAAATCTTTTTCAAATGCCCGAATAAGAAACTAGTGAAAAGAACAAGGAAACATGATGTAAACAAGATATATAAAAAATCTCTAACCTTTTAATTAAAGAAAAACTGAAAGCAATCAACTTATAAAATAGATTCTCAAAATATTGACAATAATTTCAAGGCCAAAACACCTCTCATACAGAGCAGATATCCTCAATAGTCTTGACCCGTAGCCACATGTTGCATTCACATATCGAGAACCTCATATCAATACTAAAACTTTACCTAATGTTCCCCATTTTATTAACCGAGTCCTTAGAGCATTAGGAAATTAGAGATGCACATTATAATTCCAATCTTAAATATTAGTAATTAAATATGTTTAAATACAAACATTTCAAAAACAAAAATCAACCAAACCTTTGTTTGATGCAGTAAGGTTTCAAATTCATGCTTATCTACAAAACTCTTGCATAGTTACAGTAAATGGAGCATAACCTCTATAAATATTGAAATTTGATAATCCAGAAAGCAATGGGAAGGAAGAAAAATTCTCTAAAATTTTTGAGATCATAACTTGGGCAAAATTAAACTAAAATGTGTCCCCTAAGACAATGCCTTAAGAACTTTAGTTAAAAACAGAAACATACCCTCAAGATGATAATTTACCTTAAGTGTTGAGTGTCAAAACAACCTCAAGTATACCCTCTCACAACCACAAACATCTTCTTCAAGCTACCTCTTGAAATCTTCATTCACCTTGAATCTCAAATATCTCTCGAGAATAACCTCTCAAGGTTCTTTTTTTTAGCCTTGAGCCTTCGCTGGGCCTACAGCATAACCTCTTGATGTTCTTTTTGTGGTCCTTGAGCCTTCACTAGGCCTACAACATCCTTTCATGATTTCTTCCTTTTAAGACCTTTTATGAGATAACTTTAAGATTCTCTTAGATAATATACACCTCTTTTGAAGGAGGGATTCACTCCAATAAGATGTTTAGAGCTAAGGAATACTAAGTTCTCACAATACATTTGTTGCCTTCTATGGTATCCATTGTCATCCAATGTGTTGCACAATCTCCTTCTGCTTGCCATTCTCGTTCATGCTCCAATGCCCTTCTCAACATCAAATTAAATATTTCCTTCAATCTACAATATGAACTAGCTTACTTGACACAATTATTTACAAACATCTTGTAGACAAAACTTCCCAATCCTTGTCAAATGAGTAAGTCTTCTCTTATTTGTGAAGCAACATGCTTTGTTGTCATTAAAAGTAAATTGCATCAAGGCCCCACATGTACCCATTATCAAAATCATTTGACAAGCTTGAAGTGGCACACATTAGAGACCATCGTATCAACTAAACTTGCTTTGACTTGACCTTTGCATAACAATGAATCCAATTATCATACATGGATGCGAATTCAACATCGTCTCCAAATCAAGCATAGTCACTAGGATTGATTGCATTGGCATCCATCATTAGAGATAACTTTCACCAATATCTTCTTGACTTAGATTTGAATAGAAACAACTCAAGGGTAGTCCCTTCCTCTACAACCAAATTGTCTTTATAACCTTCTTATAATTAATAATAGACTGTGGTCAAGTTCCTTCAACCTAACAAAAATCACATTATTCTTAATAACAACACCAATCCCATTTTCCATTTCTGATTATCATTTTTGCCCCTCAATCTCCTCAATTTAGAACATAATTCCCAACAATATCTCTTGATATAACTAAGCCTCCAAGAAAGACAAAATTAAAAAACATTACAAAAAATGGAAATGCCTTAATCTAAGGATTCCTTCTTTTTGTTTTTGCTCTTGAAGCCATCATCCTTTAGCATCGAAACGCAACCATAATCTTCTCAATAGCAATTATAAACATGCTTGATTGCCCATTATTGTTGAAGAGATAGAATGATAACCATGACAATCAAAGTAAACCTATCAAATGCTTCATCAAGAAGCTCTTCTCTCTAAGATTCAACACAAGAGACCACTCATCTAAGAAATTATGAGTTACAATCTTGCATCAACTGCCTTCATAGCTATAAAGCTATGCTACTTCCTCTATATAGCTTCCTCATAACTGGGATAAAACTTCCATAGAAACTACTTGAATTGACTCCAACAACAAATCCTTACAAATCTAGAATACAAAAGATTGTTTCATCATGCTAATGCATAATAAATTAGTTTTTCAAAGGATACTTTGTTGAAACTTGTACACTCAAAGATGCAAAAATACATTTCCAACTATCTAGCCATGTATTCTACTTACGTCAACCACTACAAGATAGGATTCTTATCTTAGCCACCACTTCGAAAGATTTCAA
>JAIUJO010000128.1:508449-510949 GCA_023846275.1 Vanilla planifolia | reverse complement strand
CTTCTTTTTCTTCATGTTCTTCATCACGTTCTTCTTCATCATCATTTCTTCTTCTTCATCATCTGCTTTATGTTCTTCTTTTTCTTCATTTTCTTCCAATTCTCCTTCTTCGTTTTCTTCTACTTCTTCCTCTTCTTCTCCTTCTCTTTCTTTTTCTACCTGTTCTTGTCCTTCTTCTTCTTCTTCTTCTTTTTCTTCTTCCTCTTCTTCTGCTTCTTCTTCTTCTACTTCTTCTTTTTCATCATCATCATCATCATCATCTTCTTCTTCTTCTTCTACTTCTTCTTCTTCTTCTTCATCTTCTTTAACTTCTTCTTCATCTTCTTCTTCTACTTATTCTACTAGTACTACTACCATTTTTTTCTTCTTCTACTAGTTTTTCTTCTTCTTCTTCATCTTCATCATCATTCCTTTTCTTCTTCTACTTCTTATTCTTCCTCTTCTTCTACTTCTACTTCTTCTTCTTCTTTTTCTTTATGTTCTTCATCACCTTCTTCTTCATCATCTGCTTTATGTTCTTCTTTTTCTTCTTCATTTTCTTCCAATTATCCTTCTTTGTTTTCTTCTACTTCTTCTTCTTTGTCTTCTTCTTATTCTCCTTCTTCTTCCACCTGTTCTTGTCCTTCTACTTCTTCTTCTTCTTCCTCTTCTTCTTCTTATTTCTGCTTCTTCCTCTTCTTCTGCTTCATCTTCTTCTACTTCTTCTTTTTCATCATCATCATCATCTTCTTCTTCTTCTACTTATTCTTCTTCTTCTTCTACTTATTCTTTTTCTTCAACTTCTTTAACTTCTTCTTCTTCTTCTTCTACTACTACTACAACTACTTGCCTTTTTTCTTCTTCTACTCCTTATTCTTCTTCTTCTTTTACTTCTTTTTCCTCTTCTTCATCCTCTTTCTCTTCTTCTTCTTCTTCTTCCTCTTCTTTTTCCTCTTCTCCTTCTTCTCCTTCTTCACCAACATCATCTTCTTCTTCTTCTTCATCTTCTTCTTGTTCTTGCTGTTCTTCTTCTTCCACCTATTCTTTTTCTTCCTTTTCTTCCTCTTCTTCTTCCTCCTCCTCTTCATCTTCTTCTTCTTCTTCTTCTTCTTCTTCTTCCTCTTCTTAAGCTGCTTCTTCTTCTACTTGTTTTTCTTCTTCTTCTTCTTCTTCTTCTTCTTCTCCATCTTCTTCTTCTTCTCCATCTTCTTCTTCTTCATCATCTTCTTTTCTACATCTTCTTCATCATTATCATTATCTTCTTCTTCTTCTTATTTCTCTTCTTCCTCTTCTTCTACTACTTCTTCTTCTACTTCTTCTTCTCCTCCTCCTTCTCCCCCTCCTCCTCCTCCTTCTCTTCTTCTACCTCTTCTTCATCTTCTCCTAATAAAACTAGTTTTTCTTCTTCTTCTTCTTCTTCTTCTTTTTCTTATTCTTCTTCTTCCTCTTCTTCCTCCTTTTCTTCTTCTTCTTCTTCTTCATCATCATCTTCTTCTTAGTCTTCTTCTTCTTCTTCATCATCTTCTTCTAAGTCTTCTTGTTCTTCTTCTTCTGCTTCTTCTTCTTCATGATCTTCTTCTTCTCCTTCTTCTTCTTCTCCTCCTTATTCTTCTCCTTCTTTTTCTTCTTCTATTTCTTTTCTTCTTTTTGTTGTTGTTGTTCTTCTTCTTATTCTTCTTCTTCGTGTTCATCTAATATTCTTCTTTTTCTTGTTCTTCTTCTTCGTCTTCTTCTTCTTCTTCTTGTTCTTTCTTTCTTATTGTTCTTCTTTGCCTTATGCTTCTTCTTCTTCTTCTTCTACCTCTTCTTCTTTTTCTTCCTCTTCTTCCTCTTCTTCTTCTTCTCTCTATTCTTCTTCTTCTTCTTCCACTTCATCATCATCTTCCTCTTTTTGTTCTTCTTCTCTTCTTCTTCTACTTCTTCTTCCTCTTCTTCTTCTTCTTCCTCTTCTTCTTCTTCTTTTTGTTCTACTTCTTCTTCTTCACTTTCTTTTTCATCTTTTTTTTCTTTTTCTTCTTATTCTTCTCCATCTTCTTCTTGTTGTTCTTCTTGTTCTCCATCTTCTTCATCATCTTCTTCCTCTACTTCTTCTTCTTCTTCTTCTCCTTCTTCTTCTTCTCCTCCTCCTTCTCCTCCTCCCCCTTCTTCTTCTACTTCTACTACTATTACTTTTTCTTCTTCTTCTTCTTCCTCATCATCATCTTCTTCTTCTTCTTCTTCTTCTTGTACTACTACTAATACTACCTCTTCTTCTTCTTCTTCTTCTTCTTATCCTTGTTCACCTTCTTCTTCTTCTGCTTCTACCTCTTCTTCTTTGTCTTCTTTTTCTGCTACTTTTTCCTCTTCATCTTCTTCTTCTTCTTCTTCTCCTTATTCTTCTTGTTTCTCAACTTCCTCTTCTTCATCCTTTTCTTTTCTTCTACTTCCACTTTTTCTACTTCTATTTTTCTTATTATTGTTATTATTATTCTTCCTCATCTTCTTCATCTTCGTCTTCTTCTTCATCTTTATTATCTTCTTC
>JAIUJO010000128.1:450949-485949 GCA_023846275.1 Vanilla planifolia | reverse complement strand
TCCTCCTCCTTCTTCTTCTTACTCTTCTTCCACTTCTTCTGCTTCTTCTATTTATTCTTTTTTTTTCTTCTTCTTCTTTCTCTTCTTTTTCTAATTCTTATTATTCTTCTTCTTCCCCTACTCCTACTACTTCTTTATCTTCTCATTCCACTTCTTCTTCTTCTTCTTCTTTTTCATCTTCTTTGTCTTTTTCTCTTCTTCTTCTTCTTCTTTTCACTATAATCTTCTTCTACTTCCTCTTCTTATTTTTCTTCTTTTTCTTCTTCAGGTTTTTTTTCTTCATCATCATCTTCTTCTTCTTCTTCTTCGTCTTCTTATTCCTCTTCTTCTTCTTCTTCATCATCTTCTTCTTGTTGTTCTTCTTTTTCTTCTTCATTTTCTTCTTCTTCATCTTCTTCTCTTCCTTCTTCTTCTTCTTCTTCTTGTTATATTTCTTCTTCATCTTCTTCTTCTTCATCTTTTTATTATTATTCTTCTTCTTCCTCTCCTTCTTCTTCTTCTTCTTCAAGTTCTTCGTCTTCTTCTTCTTCTTTTTCACCTTCATCTTTTTTGTCGTCTTCTTCTTCTTCTTCTTCTTCCACTTCTTTTTCTTAATCTTCTTCTTCTTTCACCGCTTCAACATCACCATCATCATCATCTTCTTCTTCTTCTTCTTCTTCTTCTTAATTCCATTATTCTTCCTCTTCTTCTTCTTCTTCTTGTTCTTCTTTTTCCAATTTTTCTTCTTCCCTTTCTTCATTTTGTTCTTCTTCTTCTTTTTCCCTCTTCTTACTTGTCTACATTATTTCTTTTTCAACCTCTTCTTCTTCCTCTTCATCATCTTCATCTTCTTCTCTTCTTCTTCTTCTTCATCACTTACTTCTTCTTCCCCTTCTTCGTCTTCTTCATCTTCATCCCTTTCACTTTTTCTTCACCTTCTTCCTTTTCTTCTTCTTCTGCTTCTTCTTCTTCTTGTTCCTCTTCTTCATCTCTCACTTCTTATTTTTCCTCTTCTTTTACTTTATCTTTGTCTTCATAATCTTTGCCTTCTTCTTCTTCTTCTTCTTCTTCTTCTTCTTTTACTTCTCTTGTTCTTCATCTTCTTCTTCATCTTTTTCTTCCACCTCTTCTTCTTCTTCTTTTGCCTCTCCTTCTTGTTCTCCATCTTTGTCATCTTGTTCTTCCTTTTCCTTTTCTTGTTCCTCTTCCTCGCCTTCTTCTTGTTTTTCTTCTTCTTCTTCTTCTTCTCCTCCTCCTCCTTCTCTTCCTCCTTCTTCCACTTGTTCTTCTTTTTCTTCTTCTTCTTACTCTTCTTCCTCTTCTTCTGCTTCTTCTTCTTCTTATTCTTTTTCTTTTTCTTTTCTTCTTCTTCTTTCTCTTCTACTTCTAATTATTATTATTCTTCTTGTTACCTATTCCTACTACTTCCTCTTCTTCTCATTCCACTTCTTCTTCTTCTTCATTTTCATCTTGATCTTATTCGTCTTCTTCTTCTTCTTCTTCTTCTTCTTTTTACAATCATCTCCTTCTTCCTCCTCTTTTTATTTTTTTTCTTTTTCTTCTTCAGGTTCATTTTCTTCATCATCATCATCATCTTCTTCTTCTTCTTCTTCTTATTCCTTTTCTTCTTCCTCTACTTCTTCTTCTTCTTCTCGTTCTTCTTTTTCTTCTTCATTTTCTTCTTCTTCTTCTTCTTCTTCTTCTACTCTTCCTTCTTCTTCTTCTTCTTGTTCTTATATTTCTTCTTCGTCTTCTTCTTCTTCATCTTATTAATATTATTCTTCTTCCTCTTCTTCTTCTTCTTCTTCTTCAAGTTCTTTGTCTTCTTCTTCTTTTTCATCTTCATCTTTTTATCTTCTTCTTCTTCTTATTTGTCCACTTCTTTCTCTTGATCTTCTTCTTCCTCCACCTCTTCAACATCATCATCATCTTCTTTTATTCTTCTTCTTCTTCTTCTTCTTAATTTCATTATTCTTCCTCTTCTTCTTCTTCTTCTTCCTGTTCTTCTTTTTCCAATTTTTCTTCTTCCCTTTCTTCTTTTTCTTCTTTCTCTTCTTCTTCTTCTTTTCCCTCTTCTTACTCATCTACATCTAATTCTTCTTCAACCTCTTCTTCTTCCTCTTCATCATCTTCATCTTCATCAGTTCCTTCTTCTTCCCCTTCTTTGTCTTCTTCATCTTCATCCCTTTCACTTTTTCTTCAGCTTCTTCTTCCTTTTCTTCTTTTTCTTCTTCTTCTTCTTCTTTCTCTTCTTCTTCTTTCACTTCTACTTTTTCCTCTTCTTTTACTTTATCTTTGTCTTCATCATCATTGCCTTCTTCTTCTTCTTCATCATCATCTTTTACTTCTTCTTGTTCTTCATCTTCTTCTTAATCTTTTTCTTCCACTTCTTCTTCTTCTTCTTCTTCTTCTTCTTTTGCCTCTCCTTCTTGTTCTTCATCTTTGTCATCTTGTTCTTCCTTTTCCTTTTCTTGTTCCTCTTCTTCACCTTTTTCTTGTTTTTCTTCTTCTTGTTCTTCTCCTCCTCCTCCTCCTCCTTCTTCTTCTTCTTCTTCTTTTTCTTCTTCTTCTCCTTCTTAATCTTCTTCCTCTTCTTTTGCTTCTTCTTCTTCTTATTCTTTTTCTTTTTCTTCTTCTTCTTTCTCTTCTTCTTCTAATTGTTATTATTCTTCTTCTTCCCCTACTCCTACTACTTATTTTTCTTCTCATTCCACTTCTTCTTCTCCTTCTTCATCTTCATCTTCATCTTCATCTTCTTCATCATCATCTTCTTCTTCTTCTTCTTCTTTTCACTATCATCTTCTTCTTCCTCTTCTTATTTTTCTTCTTTTCTTCTTCATGTTCTTTTTTTTCATCATCTTCCTCTTCTTTTTCTTCTTCTTCTTATTTCTCTCCTTCTTCTTCTTCTTGTTCTTCTTTTTCTTCTTCATTTTCTTCTTCTTCATCTTCTTCTTCTTATTCTCTTCCTTCTTCTTCTTCTTCTTATATTTCTTCTTCTTCTTCTTCTTCATCTTATTATTGTTATTCTACTTCTTCCTCTTCTTCTTTTTCTTCTTCGAGTTCTTCGTCTTCTTCTTCTTCCTTTTCATCTTCATCTTTTTTGTCTTCTTCTTCTTCTTCTTCTTCCACTTCTTTTTCTTGATCTTCTTCTTCTTTCCACCTCTTCAACATCATCATCATCATCTTCTTCTTCTTAATTTCATTATTCTTCCTCTTCTTCTTCTTCTTCCTGTTCTTCTTTTTCCAATTTTTCTTCTTCATGTTCTTCTTTTTCTTCTTCTTCTTCATCATCATCTTTTAGTTCTTCTTGTTCTTCATCTTCTTCTTCAATTTTTTCTTCCACTTCTTCTTTTTCTTTTGCTTCTCCTTCTTGTTCTTCATCTTTGTCATCTTGTTCTTCCTTTTTCCTTTTCTTCTTCCTCTTCTTCGCCTTCTTCTTAATTTTCTTCTTCTTCTTCTCCTCCTCCTCCTCCCCCTCCTCCCCCTCCTCTTCTTCTTTTTCTTCTTCTTCTTCTTTCTCTTAATCATCATCATCATCATCTTCTTCTACTTCTTCTTCTTCTTCTCAATCTTCTCCTTCTTCATCATCTTCTTCTTCTTCCTAAAATTACTTTCTAAATATTTAGTCCCATGGTACACTTTTTACATGCTTTTAAAGATCTAATTTTAATTAAAGATTGTTTACATAACATTCTAAATTTTTTCATCTCTAACTTAAGAAGATAAATTCAATCATCATTTAATAAATTGCTGTAGCATTATTTAAATCAAATGACATTCCTCAAAATGTCACTAAGTAATTATGGCTCTTGTCATTTCTTTCTCTATCATTTGATTTTTAAAACAGATTTTTTTAAATAAATAACCGTTAGCATGATCATTTTTAAAAATCATAGTAAAACTAATATACATTTTTATATTTTGAAAATTATAACAAAATGAATATAAAATATTTAACATTCTTTCAAAATGTAAGTTCTTAAATCACTACAAAAATACAAAAACTAACAACTTAATAGAAACATAACAAATTACTAAATAAGATAGAGCATGATCTATCATGAGGGCAATTATTTGAATAATATTCTGATATTTTAAATTATCATGCTTAAATTAATAAAAAAAATCAAAATCGTAGGTTTGATTTATGATCTTAAGAAGAGAAGATTTATAGTATCCAAAATATAAAGAAAATTGTATTATTGTTGTTTTGAATTATTTAGAATTTTAAAGAATTTTTGAAAACTTTAAAGTAACATTTCATATTATTCAAAAGTTGTCTACCACTAAAGGAGCAACCCCAAAAAGAACGAGACAAACAAAGAAATAAAACAAATAAATTATTTGAGTATAATGATAATATGTTGACAAAAAAAATCTTTTAAGTATTAAAATAGAAGATAAAAGATTTATATGGATTAACTTATGAGTTTGAAAATGTTTCTAAAATAATTAAAAATATTACATAAACTCACAAATTTATGAAATTTTACGAAGGCATAGAATTTACAAGTATAAGTATAGTAAAAATTTTGTGTCCAAAAAAGTAGGCTTGATAATCATTGAACCAAAAGTTAATGAGGATTTAAAAATATTTTAGGTTTGGTTAAATTATTAAAAATATTAAATATCATTAAAATATATGAAATTTGGCAAATAGGTGAAGTTGGTCAAGAAGACTCATGCAAAATTAACCACTAAACTTTTGAAGTTCAAATTATTAAAATAAGAAAGAAATCTTAGAATTTCCTAATTTTGATTAAATCTTTTTTTTATTTTTGCTATCCTTATGGTAGTGACAAAATTGACATGGCAATAACCTAATTTTTTGCAAAATGATTAAATTCCAAGCGATATGAAGGCAAGAAGTCACTAAACTGAAGAGATCTAATTGTTGAAGGGAAATGAAGCATCGATATTTAGTATATGAGAGGATGACCATGGATGATGAGGGTGTTTTGAATAAACTTAAAACATTTTGATCGTGGTTGACAGCTTAAAGAGAAGAGGAGGGAGAGAAGTAGGGTTGTTAAATTATTGGAAAGAGTTTAACCAGTCGAGTAAGGGAATTGAGAAATAATATTGAAAATTAGGAAACATATATTGTAGTAAGTGTAAAATACTTAAAATGAAAGAAATATCGATCATATAAAGGCACATAATTGGATATCTATTTCGAGGGGAGACCTTTACAAGAGTAATTGAGATAACAAGCTTATACACCTATATATACTTAGTATTATATATTGTTTGGCAACTATAATAAGTAATGAATCGAAATCTATCAAACTCAAAGATGATTGGCATTCATGCTTGTATTTCTTGTGTTTTCTTATATTTTACTAAGCATCATATGATCATTATTTTTATTATAGGTAAAACATGTTACAATAATATCTATGGGGATAATGGCCATTAAATAAACATGAAAAAAAGGTAATGATTATTGTTAATATATTTAGAAAAGAGAAAAAAGGAAAAGAAATTAAGAACAAAGGTAGCTAAAAGGTAAGGTATGATTCCATAAGTTCAATATTGTTAGTTTTCGAAAGTGATGTTAATCATTCAAAGAGCTTAAATTATGACACAAAACTAATATATTATTGATTCAATTTGGTTGTGTGTCTAGAAGATCAATTATTTTGACAATTCACTTGCTAAGGGGTTTGATGAAGAAATCTAGATGGGAAATGATAGAAGTCCAATAATAATGTTTTGAAAGGCCTTGTGGTAGAGAAAAGCTTAGCATTAGATATATCAAAGTTATGAAAGCATGCATATAAAAGTAATGATGCATATGTGCATTCAAGTATTGTTGATTAAAGGTTTCTCAATTGTAGTTTTTTTCATTGGTTCTATATTCACAATGGTGCAATCTTATTTTTACTTTTGATGATGCTTTTATTGATAGTACTAAGAAAAAGGTTATTTTATTATGTTTAACCGAACATGCAATTCATTTTTAATAAAACCTAGAAGAGTACAATTGCTAAGGATTACTATTATATGGTACGAAAATATTAAAAAAAAGAGAGATTTCATTATTTCTAATAAAAATTTAAAAAATAGAAAAATTTATAGGATGGTTATAATCTAATTCAAACATGTTGAAGGAATTGAGGAATGCTTTTGTTATATTGTGTGATCAAAATATCTTACTCATGTTTACATATAAGTTTTTTAAAACCAAGTGGAATAAACAATATTATATGATTTTAAATATTGTCTTGTGAATTCAAGTATACAAATAGAACATGTGCTAGATATACTTGAAATGATATGATTAGAAATAATCAAAGCTATAAAAATGTCATTGCCATGAGTGTTTGGTTGTATGATTTGAACATGTTAATTTTGTATCAATTAATTTGTTAAGAGAGAAGAGTTATCATAATTATCTCATTCAATTGTGGAAGTGGAAGACCAAAAAGAGGTGAGAACAAATTAATATAAGGAACTTGACATTTTTGAATCATAATATCTAGTCAATATGGTGCAATGGTGTCATCGAATTCATGTAATGGTCTTGGATAAAGGAGATTGTAATGCAATGCACACTCAAAGGTTTGGGGTGGTGTCTAGTTGCAATCTTTGGGATTTTATGTCCAAGACAAAACTATGAGGACTTATGAAATGTGTTTGAAATTCAGAGTAAAGAAAGGCTAATGCAAATGTGGTAATAAAAATGAGAACAAAAAATGCTTGCAATAAATTTTGAAAGACATGTGCTTTGTACCTAATTGCAACTATGACATTTGTAAGTTATGATTTTGATGAGGCATGATGACCATTTTAAAATAATAACTCAAATAATTGAAACCTTCTCTATTGTAAATCAAACAAATTAACCAAGTTCTTCAAAAGAAACTATCCTTTGTCTAACAATTGCTGGTAGATTCCAAGTAAAAGTAGTTAATTAAATTAACTTTAAGCATGCTATTAAACTCATGTGTTGCAAATTTAAATATAGAAGAAAATCTGAATTTAAATTTTTGTGGTGCAATGAAGACGAAAGTGACAACACAATGAACTCATATTGATTAAAACTATATTTTTATGGCAACTTTTAGAGGACCAGCAAAACTAACATGAGAAAGATGTAAAATCATGTTGTTCTTACTTTAACAGTTATATAGATACACAAAGAAATAGAAAGAAAGAATTCTTAAGGGTAGTGCAACAAACATGACTGACAAGATATACCAAGGGAAAGACTTGAGAGGTCCCTCAATACGTACATATGAAGTGACCAGCACCTTTGGTTCTTTATATCTTGTCATCTTGGGCCTAACAATAATGATGTCTTCTCTAAAAATGTCATAAAAAACAATATTTAAAAGAGAAACCTTTCATAATGGGATTTGGCTCTTATAAAGTTTTATATTATGTCATTTTGTCTAGCCCGTTATTTTTCTGTGTGTGTGTGTATCTACAAACATTTAATACATCTTATAAATGCATTAATATTTGTTAGACTTTTTTTATGGTCAATGGATGCATTGTTTTAATTTATGCATGATTGTACATAATGATTTTTGTTCTGATATAACCATGTTTGTATGTACATAGTGTACTTTGTGAACGCATTAACTTCTTTTTGTACATATGACTATACTCATAATCCCAAGAATATATTAGACATTGTCTATGCTTGTATAGAAATAACTATTATGGAGTGAATATTTTATGGGCATTTCTCCCTTTGTGCACATAGAATTTTACATGCATTGCTTTATTTGTGCATATGTAGTTGGGAGGCAAGCATCTATATGTGCACTATGCATCAATAGATAAATCTAGTTTGCCTAAGTTGTTTTTGAATTTGTTGGAATTTAACATGCCCACAATTGATGACGTAACTACTCATATGGTTTGAACATTCCCACCCATACAAACTGATCATGTATTAGTGATAACAATGGGCATCTCTTCATAATACCTAGTGACTAAGGCCTACATAACAAAATAAAGCACATTTTTCTTTTCAAATGCATTAAAAATATAAAATATGATCAAATATGTAGAAAAAAATACAACACATTTTTAATGTATAATGGATGAGTATTAAAAAGTAGTAGGATTGTGTTGCATTGAATTGAACTTTGTTGTTGTTATAAAAAGCATGTAACATATTCTAATGTAACATATGCATTTTTGTGTATAGAATTAAAGAAAATTTGTTAAATTACTCAAGTTAGCTATGTTTTTGTCTACATTTTTTTATATTTTTATATATATATAGAAGAAGAAAAAATAGTAGATGAGAAAACATGAATTTGGAGTTTACCTTATAATTGAGTTTTAAGATATACTTGAATTTTTTAGTTGGTTTAAGAATAATCTAGTTAGGCCTACTTAAGATGGTTCATCTAGTAGATTTTTGATTTAGCTCAAGTTTCATTGTTTGGACTAGGCAATGAGTCAAATGCATGCGCTCGACTGATGAAACAACAAGCTTTGTTAATATCTGTAAGATTGCTTAGTGCCCTTTAGGTTTTATTATATTACAGGTGGTTTATACTTTCTGGGTGATGGTAGTAATAATGATAAAAGAAAAAAAATACTAAAATGTGTTTAAACTATTACTTCAAAAATAGGTTTGGATTAGAATAATGATCAACCTGATAAATGTTAATGAGCATTACAATGTTGACTTTATGAGTAGTAAAGAAATGTATGAGATAAGGAACCTCGAGCATTGTTTTGCCTATATAACATGTACTAAATACATGGATCGTGCAATTTAAAAAATCTTTATTAGAATAACCACAAAATTTTATATGAACATATGAATACACTTTTTTTGGTTGTCTATTCTAATTTTATGAAACACAAAGTAAAATATTTTAATGTAACCTTCTAATAAAATAATTATTTTAAATGGTTGCAGCTTATATGTGATTAGAACTATGCATTATATGGAGAGAGAACTATGAATACACACAATTAAGGTTAAACACTTATAAAAATATCACTTGTATTGCATGTAAAACATTCAATTATTTTTAAATATAAAATAATTAACTTTAGCATACAAATATGAATAATAGTTTACTTTTAATTACAAAAAAATGCTATAAAAAATTTATGCATAAGTGTGAATATTATGCATAAAGATTCTAACCTATAAAGATTAGAGCAAAGGGAATGGTTATTTTTTTTTTCTTTAAGAATGTTTGAATGACATCAATCATCATGCATCATTTCTATTTTCCATGAAACACAAATTATTTTGATGCTTGTCAATCATGCACCCTTTTTTAGGGTTAGGAAGGGTGTTAGACACTTATT
This sequence comes from Vanilla planifolia, assembly GCA_023846275.1. Taxonomy (NCBI): domain Eukaryota; kingdom Viridiplantae; phylum Streptophyta; class Magnoliopsida; order Asparagales; family Orchidaceae; genus Vanilla; species Vanilla planifolia. The sequence goes on along the minus strand of JAIUJO010000128.1, from coordinate 476,679 downwards.
AAAAGAATGTGCAATACATCATAGAATTTTGTGGACGATATGAGATTGTGCATTTTGCAAATTTAGATTAGTGATGCAACATGGCACTTCTAATACATGGTCTTGAAGCCCAAGTTTGAGAGTTTGGCAAGGATACAAATTCTATCATAAGAAATAGTCAAATAGAACGCGGTGCGCGAGTGCCTTTGTGACCTCATACTCTTTTTGGTTTGTTTGTCTTTTATTTTTTCAATCCATTGAAGCTAGTGTCCTTATGCTAAACACATAATAGGTAAGGAAAGTGCATGCTAATGATTCCAGAGGGGGCCCCAATTGGCAAACTCAAGAGGGGCTTAGTTCGCATGCTTTCCTTAGGAAGTAGTGTGAGCATAGAGAATAAGAGATGGGTTGCTCTATAACTTAGGCTAGGATCACTCCGCACCTCAATCAATTTATCAACTAGTCTGGGACCGGGGGCACTTATGGTTGTTCAATTTCTTAGTTTGGCCTTATGGAACGGTTGGTGCAATGTTATTGCTAGTAGCTACACTCCATCACTAATGACTAGTATTTCATCGAGCCATTCTACCCTGATCCCACTTCTCCTCAGGGCCTTTTGGGGAACTTCTCAAAGACAAAAGGAACTTATGAAGAGGTCCAATAGAGCGATTTATGCCTTTGAAAGCTAGCCTATCCCTTCCACAAAATGTGAGTTCTCTAGTTAAGAAACCTTAGATTTTCTTCTCTCAATATAGATCCATGTTCCACCTTTTATTTCTTAATTCTCAATCAGTGAATCGACACTCATCTGCTGGTCTGTTTCTTAGCAAAAAGGAAAGCTACTGGCTCGAAAGCATTTGGACATGAACTAGTTCAAACTTGAAACCTGCGTTGCCTCTCCACCGAGGATCCCCACCCCTATGACTTGAGTCAACCAAAATTGGATTCCCTTCCAACCCTACCTGCTCTTTATTAGATAAATGAGTGGATTCTTTTTGGCACAAAAAGTAGTCTTATCACCTCAAGGTCCTTCTCTGCATAGGCCAACTTCCTCTTGGCTTGGTTTCTTCTCTAGAACATGAGTCAATAGGATCTCTTTAACCTCCTAATCACTTAAAAGATTGAATAAGTGAAGCACACTCCCATTATTCTGATAATTTTCATTCGTATGGCTGGGAGCTATGTTCTTCTCATGCTTCTTTCAGTTTAAGTGCCATGAAAACATACTCTCTCTATCCTTCAGTTCTCTCTATTACTATTTTTACTATGTTATAGATTCTATTCTTTGATCTACATAATAACACCTTACACATGACAATGCTCGGGTACACAAGTGGACAAATGAGAGAGGGGTTGGCTCTATCTTGTGGTTAGCTTTCTCCACTAGTAGGGGATCATGTTTTAACTATGAAAAGCTCTTTAACAAAGAAATGAAAGCATAACTCACTCTTAATTGGCCCTGCCACCTACAAGGTAGATAGGGCACTTATCTAACCTTTTCGATTAAAGAAATGACTAAGCTAGTAACCTCACCTCTCTATCTTACCCATGCTTATTAATTCTAAGTCACCCAGAGGTCTTTTTCCTAGAGTAGGCCTCAGGTCAAGCTAAGCCTCAGAATGGAGTTCACATTCCCCTCGTCTGGTCGAAAAGAGGGGCTGTGACTCCTATATATTATGTACAACATTAAGGAGAAGTCCATTTTCGCTCATAAGACAAGTGAATACCAACATAGTGTATATAAGGTTTGAAGAACGACAACTAGCCTCCTCCATACTCGCAAAAGATATTAATCCTTTGGACTCTAAAGATTGGGTCATCCCTGATGACTTAGAAGAAATAGTGTGGGGGTTGCTAGCCGTCAATTGCCCAGATGAAAATCTGGACAGGAGCACTCTAATCTCCATGAGGATGATGATGTTCGAGAAGTGGTTACCCCAAATCCGAAATGAGGGGTTCTGGTCAATTGAATATGTATAGGCAGCTAGAACTTGAGCATCTCTGAATCTCAAAAAGGTTTCTTAGGAACCTTGCCTGGGCCTATATGCAATCTAAGAGCTACAAAGAAATAGAATCGAACTACTTTATAGGTTTTTTTCATCCTCTATCTATTTTTTTGTTTCAAAAGTTCTCCAAAAAAGATTCCCAGAATCCTGTCTAGTTAACCAGTGGGAACCCCCAAGTGTAATCCTCAAACTCGACTCCCCTCAACTGTCAAGTGAAGTTCCCCTTCTCTTCTCGAAGAAGAGAAAGATGGTGAGTGGTAGGACATCATCTATTACATGAATTACCAACCTGTTGATTCAGGAAGTTCCCTCTATAAAGAATGGAGCCATATGATGCGAGAGTGCCACATAGGATTGATATGAATTCAAAAAATACATATACATCGTGGTGATGAAGTACATCAGTAGATGTCATATATTCTATGTATTCCTTGGGTATATTTTCATAGGGAGGATATAGCCCATGAAGATGCCTTTAGAATCAGCTTGCTCATCAGTACGCTAAGAGAAAGTGCATTCAACTACTATGTCATGCTTCTAGAAGGCTCCATCAACCATGGGCTGAAAATGGAGCGAAAAAGAATTTTGCATTAATTCGATGAAGATTACTCTATCTCCACAACCCAATGTTTTCAACAAAACAAACCAAGAGAGTCGGCACGGGGTCCCCCTCTGAGGAACTGATTTTTGGGAACTTCTTTACGATACTATAATATAATATCAATAGTATAAATATAAGATTCTATTCTAAGAAATAGTATAATGGAACGAGGTGTGCGAGTACCTTTGTGACCTCATACTTTTTTTGGTTTGTTTGTTTTTTATTTTTTTCAATCCATTGAAGTTAGTGTCCTTATGCTAAACACATAATTGGTAAGGAAAGTGTATGCTAATGATCCCCAGAGGGGGTCCCAATTGGCAAACTCAAGGGGAGCTTAGTTTGCATGGTTTCCTTAGCAAGTAGAGTGAGCACAGAGAATGAGACATGGGTTGCTCTATCACTGCACACCTCAAACAATTTATTGCTCAGTCTGGGACCAGAGGAACTTATGTTTTCCTTAGCAAAAATAGCACAAGAAGACGGGGGAAATACTTGTTTGCTTTACGAGGGAAAAGAAAAACTGTGAATTTTTCATTTTCATTAATAACACGACATTACACACTTAAATAGCCTAAACACTACCTAAAAAATAGGTCCACTATACCACTAAATACACCAACCAACTAGCCCACTGACCCACTAAATATGCTAACATACTAACCCATTAAACCAGCTTAAATAATGCAAATCTATGTTGAATCAAACTCTAATACTCCCCCTTGATTCAACTTCACTACACCTAACTTTAGTGAAAACATCTACTATATGATCTATTTTGAATCAAACTCTAACACTACCCCTTGAATCAACTTCACTAAACCAAACTTTAGTAAAAACATCTACTATATGATCTTCAATCCCAATAAGCAAATCCTAACTGAGCTCTTGGAATCTTTGCATAAGTCCAATCCTAAGAGTAAGTAAGGCCGATCCTTTTGGCAAAGTCACCTTCTTCATCATGTTCATCGGGGTCGACATCCATGCATCCTGTGATGTCATACTTCCTCTTATAAACCACACCCACCTCAGCCTCGCACCACCAACTGTCGGATTAGAATACCGAGGTTCTTCATCTTTTGCAATAGCTTCTGTTTCATCTCCAATGGCATGCTGCCCAGTAGTTATTCTATCACCATCTGCATTATTCAAAGCTTCCACTTTTAGAACATGTTTCGACCTTTGGTTGATCAACTCCAATCAGATAATAGTTTTCGAAATTTCCTTTGTGTGCAGCCCTCCTTGAATGCTTTCCTTTGTGTGCATTCATCCTTCAATGCAATTTCACTTCATTCTCTTCTTTTTTGTTGTTGCTGGCATCAAAGATTGCTCCATTTTGAGGCCCAGCACCTTTCTTTCACTTCAGAACACTAAGTGTCTTTGGACCTTTAAACAAAATAGAAACATCATAACCTGGAAGCTCTACTTCCTTCAAGGACTTCAAGCTCTTAGGCTCTGGAGAGGAGATAGAATCAATATTATTGGTTGCGTCAGCTCTTGCTCCTCTCAGCTCCACAAGACTTCTTGGACTAGCAAAATCTAGAGGATTCACAGCATCTCTAGCCTTCTCTTCTCTACCCATCTGTCTTGCATTGTAATGGGAGTTCTCTACAGCTCTTCCACCCAATCTCCCTCCAAGCCTTCCTTGAGCCTTGCCAGAATTGCTGTTCGTAGTGCACACCTTCGTGTCTTCGAAATCTCTCCCTTCTAACAAATTGTTTCGTTCTTTCTCCTATCGCAATCACTCTCCCAGTGCCTCGAAGAGTCCTTCACTCGTTGTCATCCGCTCTCGGTTTCATTCCCACCGAAGCTTTCTCTGCAGGATTCAATGCCTCTTGCTCTTGCACCTCGTCATTCTCCTAAGGTTTCTCCTCACAGTATTCTCGAACTGCTTCGTCTTCCATGGGTTTTACGTTCACGCTGACACTGTCGTGATCGATGTTGATGCTGGTTCCCTTACCGGTGTTCACTGTAACTCCTCCTTGCCCATGTTTACGTTTATGTAGACGCTGCCATTGCCTGTCCCTCTTTGCATGAGAGACTTAAAGATCCACTTCATTTTTCTGCTTCATCCTTCTAATGTGTCCTGTCGTGGCCTAGCTCCTCTGCTTGTTCCTTCTGTCGTAGCCTGGCGTGCCTTCCTTCTTCCTTCTAGAGCAGATGTCAAAATAGAAATTAAAAAAATGAAACCATGCTCTGATATCGATTGTTAAGGTTTGGAAGCAAAAACCCAAAGGTGGAAGACGAGGAAAACCTCGTTGCGTTACCAGGAGAAATAAAAAATAAACAACAAATTTTACTCTTCATTTTCAATAATCACATCAAATATGTTGTTGGACTAAAAGCTAGAATTAATACATTGACATCTGAGGTTCAATGTGTGAACAAGTTGTGTTTGGAGTGAAAAGAAGTAGAAGATTCTTTACGAAAGAAATGGAAGAAAATTGAAGAGTTTGACTCTCGTAGATCAGAACTTGAGTTTATTTACACTGCATTTCTATATGTTGACATTGTTAAGTTTCTTGCACACCATATCCTCATTCAAATGATATATTACTGTTATGTGAACTTGACGTGTTATTGAGTTACGTCATTGAGTTCATTCTTTTATTTTTAATAATAAACATAAAAAATTTTTATAAAAACATAAAAGTGTGATTTTAACCTAGGAAAAATTTTTGAAAATATGAATCATGTTTCTTAAATCAATCAATAGTTTAAGATTTAAACTAATAAAAACTTTGAGAGATTAAAAAATTGATTCATATTTATTTGCTAAAACAAGAAGATGATTGAATAATTTGGATGCCTAAATATAATTTGAAACTATGATTAAAAAATTGTCTTAAAATAAATAAGCTAACATTCTATTTTATAGTAAAAAAGTCTTAAACAAAACTAATGCAATGTCTTCAATTCTTGAAGCTTGTGGCACACTGAAAAATGAATGACTTGTTATTTACACGTGAACTTATTTCAATGTGAATATGCATGTTAGAATAAAATGTTAAACATTTATTGTTTGATTCATCAAACACAAAAGTATGCCAACAATCATAATAATTAATCTTTTTACAAATTTTGAATCAATCAGAATACAATATACCATAAATAATTTTTTTCTATAATTGACAAAAAAATAAACTAAATCAATTTGAAAAGAACTATGTGAGATAGACCATTCAGTGAAGTGTAATTGGAGTAAAGTGGTTTTCTTTAAAAAATAAACTACTTCAACAATTTCTTAAAATTTCTTAAAATTTAAGGGTTATTAATAATTTACAAAATTTTGATTATCTTTAAGTGATAGTAAAAAATAAAAAATAAAAATAGAAATTGAAATAATTCCAAAGAAATAATCATAAATTACAGGAGAGCATTAATCAGGTAATGACATACATGTAAGAGAAGTTCACCGTTAACTATTTGTATATTCCTTTTTTAAATAATTTATTTTTTTGTTAATTTTATAAAATATTTTATTATCATCGAAATAGAAATGTTATTGTGTTATTAGCCTCTTGTCACAGTATTTTGTTTATTGATAATAAACATTAAGTGCTTTTAATAAATTTTTGAAGTTAAGTTTTAATTTTAAATAAAGAAACAAAATCCTATGAAAACCATTTTAGTTTGAGTAACAAACTATCAAAAGATACACTTTGAATTAAATTTTAGGGACTTTAATTTTACTTCGATTAAAATGTTAAACTTGATTGAAATATTTATCACAAGTCACAAAATTTAAATTTTATTAAAATTAATATTTTAAAAAATCTTTAGTATTAAGAAACTTAATTCTTTTTTTTTGTTATCTTGAATTCATTTTATCTTTCTATTATATCTTATTATTTATTAAATAACTTTTGTAAAATGCACAATTTAATTATAATTATAAATTAAAAAATAAAAGCTAATTAAAATAATACTAATTTTTAATAAAAGAACCAAAGGTCTTTTCAGCACGTAAAACATGCTGGCTATCGTTAAGCATTCTGGAATGCAAGTTCCAAAACTCGTCCGTCAATTGTGATAGTAACTACAACTACAAATATTTTTTATGGTCTTAGAATGGGTCAATACTCTCTTATCCACATATACAATTTATTAAATCATCGCTGATGGTATGAGTAATGACCTTCCAAGCAAAGTAGGGGGCAGTCAACCCAAAATAAGCTAACATTCAAAAACATGTAAGCTTTATATACAAAACATCTTTAGTCACTTTCATAATAAGGGACTAAAGTTAAGCCTTGTTTTTACACAACATGCTTCTAAATTATAGGACCAAGTAGAACTTTCTAATCATGCAAATTCATGATCAAATGATCTTGATCTCTTCCATCTTTTTTATAAAGCCTAAGAAATGTAGGCAACAGATCAATATAAATTTAACAGTTCTGACGAAATTCTTTTTCTAAACACTCTCATAAAATCTCATTTGTTCAACATGCATTTTTCTTAAACAAATAGTCTTAGTTCATTCTAATTGAGTGACCTATTTACAACATCCCTTCATGTTTTTTTGAGCCTTTAGAATATTTTATTTAAACAATAATTTTTCATCAAAAAAAATTGAAAATATAACAATGCTTCTTTTTCTTGTTTAATAAATGCTTTTAGCTATTAGAAAAGTCTATAAATGAAAGAATTTTTAAACAAAATAGTTTGATGAATGTTTATGTAATAAAAAAATATTTTTAAGCCATTAGTAGCCCATGATAATTGTCACTACTATAGCCACTTCCTTTTGTAGTGACAATCTTAATTATAACATTCTTCATAAGTCAATTAAGTCGTTAGTTTTCTCTATTTCTAATTGATTTATTTAAGATAATTATGCCTCTTTAATAATTTCATTAACCATAGGATTTTGGTTGTATTGATTTCTATTTTTTGTCACCAAATCTTTTTCCCCTATTGTCATTCGATTTTGCTATAAAGCTGTCATAAATTATTTCTTTTATGAGGGTCTAGCAAATAAGGCTTTTGCTAAATGGTTTTTATAAATTTTTTTCATAGATTTTGATGGGATTAGATATAGTTGTTTAACTAGAATCACTTAAATATCATTGTTGTACATTTTAGTTCTTATTAAATTCTTTTTCATGTTTTTTCATATAAATTATTCTTATTAAAAAATTAATATTTTTAATATAAACTTAAAACTTTTATAAATTCTTTTAAAAAAATTATTTGAGTATTTTTGTGAGAAACTTAAATTTTTATTGATAACAATTCATTCGCTTCTTATAGACCTAAACTACATCATATGTATTTATGAAGTACTATTTGAAAAGGAAGGGTTGAATTGTTTAGAATAAAAGGTTGTCTTTCATTTAAAATATTTAAAAGAATTATTTAATATATTTTTTAATAAAAATAAGTATGTATTTAAAATGAGTTTTAGTAAATATTAAATTTATTTTTAAAAAATTACTCTATTTTAAAATATGTTGATTTTATTTTCATAATAAATTTTTAAAAAATATCAAAAAACTTGTATAAATAAAAAATTATAGGCAAATTATTTTCGAGTGATTTAGCTTAAAATGAAGCCTTTATCTACGCCTACCAAAATATAATAAAAACAAAAATAACTAATATAACTCTTTTGTCGAATGATTGGTAGGTTAAAACTTTCCAATTACAAAATAATAGAAATTGACTACTTAGGCCTCACAACCTAACAAACTTGAAATAAAAAATAATTTAGCATCGCAAAAAAAATTAATACAATAAAAATTTATTCTTAAAAATATTGAATGAGGTGCAAGTATTTTAAATGAATTAATTTAAAAAATTAAAAACTTCACTCATTTGACAAGAAAGTTAAGATTACTAGTTTGATTTGAGAAGGACAAAGCATATGGATGTGGTTATGAGCACTGGGTGATAATGGCTTAAATGTCGTCACTTGAAAATTTCTCTTTAAATTTTGTAAAAAATTCATCAATCAATTTTAGTCAAGAATTGACTTATTTATAAACATTTTTTAAATATAAAAAGTACTTACCAAACTTATCAAATAATCAATATGGATAAATTATGAAAATCTAAATTTCTTCAAATAATGTCAAAAAGAGCCATAATACAAGAGCTGCTTGATCTAAAGGCACCTAGATTATTTGATCATGAAAAAAACATGATCAAATGGCTTGGATTAAAAAAGTACTATTTGATCTAGATTAGTTGATCTAAATTGTGATATAATGACAAGATTTTTTCTCTTATGCATGGATAAAATGAGTAGTGTTCAATTATGAAATTGTATCATCGAACAATGAATCTAATTTAGTGTTTTTAAAAGGCAAAAAAGATTATGGTCATTTGATTACATAATTGCATGATTAGATGATAGAATCGCTATAAAAAGTTTGAGTATAGTCACACAAAATAGTTACACATTTTAGTCCCAAATTGGATTGTTATTACTTTATAAGAATTTTCTTATGCCACATAATAAGTGCATTTTTTTGGCTTAGTAAACCCCTGGTTCACTTTGAAGTGATTTCCCTTATTGCTAATACACTCATACTATATTAAATTTGGATTTTTTAGTTATGTATTGAACCAAAATTTTTTGATGAGTTTTGGTGTTATTTCAACAACCTAATAAACCCAACAACACTTATTTAGAAGATATGCTCTAATCGAACACTTATTATTATTATTAATAATAGGTTTTGTTTTTTATTTTTTTAATTATATTTTTATTTTTAACTAATCAATTATTAAAATTATATTACATTTTTTAAAATAAGTTATTGATAAAAAAATTCTAATTATATTATTAAGAATAAAATATTTATTTAGATACTTTACTTTTGATTAAGATTTTAAAATCCTAATATTGTTTCCAAAATGATTAATTTAAATAAAATTTTGTTATTGGCCCTTAAAAGACCGATTTTAATTAAGCTTAACATTCTAATAAAAATAAAATTATAACATCTAAAATTAAATTCAAAATATTTCTTAGTTATTTGTTAATCCAACCAAAATAATCATCACAAAATTTCACCTTTGCTCTTCTTTCTTTTCAATGTTTTCCTTGAATAGAGGTATCATCTATCTAAAATTTAAAATTTATTTAAGAAAATTCATTAGTAATACTTCGATTTTATGAACATCAAACAAAACATCAGCACAATGGGCCAACACAACAACCTCTCATTCCTGATGAAAACATAACTTTTAATAAAATTCATTAAATCATAAATTGTTTTTAAAAATAAAATGCACAACTATTAAAGATAAGCTCCTTTACATGTAAACCAGACTAGATTAATATTCCCTTATAATTTATGCTCATTTTAATCTTTCACTTTCTATTCCCCCCCCTTTGTCATCACTTTAAAAGAGTTAATCTATATTTAGTAAATTGTTCACAAAATTATAATTTTTTGAAATTATCAACCAACTATTGAATTTATTTAGGTCTATTATTTTCAAATTATACCTATAACTATTGATCTAAGACTTGCATAGTTTCTTTCAAATATATTTAATTCTTTCTTTCTAACTATTACAAAAATTTTTTATTTATGCTATCTTGTGTAATGCATGACTAAATATTTGTTACAATGGAGAATGGTTATGAAAGATTAAGGTGTAACAGCAATCATAATTCATCTACAACTTCTTCGTTTGGAAGATCATTGCAAAAAATTAAAGTTTCAGGATTTTTTTTTACTTTTTTATTTATTTATTTTTATTTTTATTTTCCAAACATAATTTTCTAAATCTTATTTATAAAATATGTATATATATATGTATATATATATATATATATATATATCTATGTGTGTGTGTGTATTATTTTAGTTAGAATTAATTGATCAATGTTGCAATACATAATATTTTATTTTAAGTATTAGATTTGGGAACATAATCCATTTTAGCTCTAACACATTTAGATGTAGTAAGATACTATTCTTATCATATAAAACATGCTTCCAAAAGAGCTAAATCCTCATACCAAAAAATAGACAAACATTACTAATACACCATAATAAACATGGTAATAGAACAAAATAATTCGATGACACAAAATGTAAATTAATAAACAAAATCTTATGCTTGATAAAAGCTTATTGAGAAATAAGTGTTTCAATTAAATCAATTATAATTAAAAAAATTGAGAACTTAGCTTATTTGAGAATTAAGTAGAGATTATTAATTTTTTTATTGAAGCATGTTCCATAAGAAAATGTAAATGAGCAATGAAAACTAAATGTTTGAATATCAAGACTTAAAAAGTTATCTTTAGATTTTGTAAAACTTTTATTAGTCTATCTTGTCCAAAAATTCACTTATCTATAAAACATATTAAAGACTAAAAGCACTTGCAAAGTCAAATAACTACTAATAATTATTTAAATTGAAATATCCACCACAGTTTTTAATTAATAAATTATAAAAATCCAAACAACTAAAATGACTCACTACTTAGAAGCACTCGATAAGAAGGCTCTTAGATCGTTTGATTGTGAAAACTTCTCAATTGGATGGATAAGATTAAAAGAACTATTTATAAATTATGATTTCATTTGAACCGATAAATTTAACTCATGATCTGACTATTAGATTTAGCTCTTCCTTGTTGATAAAACATGGATTGTGAGATCTCAAATTTATGTGATTGTGTATGATGATCAAAATAAGTTTTTTAAAAAGTGGATGATATTAGAATCATTCGATCATATAATTGTGGTTGGATAGCAAAAGCACTCCCAAAATTTTCAGTACAACCATAAATGGATACAAGTTTTTTCAGTCTTATATTGAATAAATGGTTGATTAATATGGTTTTACTAGATCTTTCTTACATTGAACATTTTGCATTTTTTTTGTTTGTCTACCCCTTACTATACACTAGATGTAAGGTATGTTTGGATTCTTGAGTTATGAATGAATCAAAATTGTTTGATAGGTTTGAGAATTATTTTATTGACATGATAAATGTTATTAGCTATATTGAAGCACTTTGTTCTAACTAAGACATTTTGCTCTTTTTAATAATATGTATTTTTATTGTTTTAATTATATCATTATTTTCTTACAAATTTATTTTTATAATTAAAATACACTTTTTTCAACAAGTTTTGGAAAGAGAATTTTCAAAGGTACAATAAGAATAAATGATTCTTGGATGATAAAGATAAGATCAAGATTTTAGAATCCTAATACTTTTTTAAGATTATTAATTTAAATAAGGCCAAATTTTTTTTACCTTGTATGAGTGATTTAAATAAAGCTTAATATCTATTCAAAACAAAATTAGAATAGTTAAAACTAAATTTAAAATAAATCCCACTGTTAAATTCAAACCGTAAGTCCTCTTCTTTTTTAAATTCTTTTATGAACACAAGCATTAGTTTTCTAAAACTTACAAATTCCCTTTAAGAAATTCATTAATAATTCTTAGGATTTGTTCTTATCAAATAAAGTACCATGACTAGGGGTCAATAACATAAAACATTGAGCCATCAATTACTTTATGAGTTATCACAAAACTATCAACTATCATTGGAAAGTGATAGTTTCCTTTCTGTAACAGTTTTGGTTCCTTCGTCAAAAAAGCATCATATAATCATAAAACTTGTTCCTTCTATTTCCTTAAAGGCACCTTCATTGTTATCTAATTTGTCTCCCTCTCCCTAGCCTTTATAATAGTTTTTCATTTTAGTGCTAACTATAATATCTTTGTTTTAGGTTCTTTCCTTTCATAATTCTCCTCATTTAGAACATAATTTTTATTATATTAGATATCCATTGTGACCAAAACCTTTTAAAGATTACAATTTCCTACATAATCTATTGAAAATAACTTCTACAAGTTTTTCAACAAATTCCATAAAAATACTACTCCAAGTGTTGTTTATTTAAGTAAATAATTCATATATTTCTAAAATCATTTGGCACTTTTATTATTTTGTCCTTAAAAATTCCCTTAGAAAAAAATTAATATTTTTTTAAAAGGTTTTGGTATTTTTAATGGCATATCCATTTCAATTTGAATAAAAATTATTATTTAGTGTTCATTTTCATTTGTTTTGTCATATTTGACTTCTCATTTATATTGTTAGTTCTTTCAAATAGTAGTCTTTGTGATATTATAAAAAATAAACTCATGAAAATTTCATTTAATCACATTTAAAATAAATTTTAAATACACTTAACATTTATTCAACAAATATTAAAAAAATTTTGAAGTCTATTGAATGTTTTGTAAATTTCCCTTCATATAATAATTTAATCATTCAAGTTCAAACAATATTGGGATGCCTCAGAACAAACTCTTCCTCTACTTCCCAAGTACCTACTAGTTACTATAACTTATCCATTATAGATTCAACATGGCTTGCTGCCCTTCTTTGTTTTTTTGAATTCCCATGTTATGAACCCCATTGGCCTTTCCTTATAAAATAATCAAGGATGCACCATCATGCTCCTTTGATCATGTTGAAATATATAAGTAGTATTAGAAATAAATTTTACTAAAACTAAAAGAAAAAAATAGTATGCTCCCTGACTAATGATAATGACAAAACTATATTGTATGTGATGTAACAATTTATTTCAACAATTTATAAAAGAAAAAAATTCCTTTTCTTTAGTTATCCTCATTTTCCAAACATTATAATGCATTTTATTGGTCTTTCCTATAACAATACATGATCCTCTTCCTAATAATGTACTTTCATTATTTTCTTATCAAATGTTCCATGGGGTGAACCATTTCTTTTTTAATTCATCCTTAGTTGTAGTGGATCTTCTTAATAGTTTCTAAAATGATATCTATATCAAGAAGGGCACTATTAAATTGTTAATATCAGCATAATGATAATATCACAATATGTTATATAAAACAATATAAGGTGTCATATCTATGCTAGATAAGAATTATTATTGTAAGAAAATTAATTAAAAGTCAAATACTTATCCTAATTCCATAAGAAACCTAATTTTTATGGACTAAACATTTTCTAAATTGTTTTAAATATTCTCTATCATTGATTTCTATTTTAGCCTAAAATGTTGTGTTAAACATTAATTTCTTATAATATGCTTCGCACAACCTTTTAAAAAGGTATGATGTAAGTTTAGAATCCTTATGTAATATAATAGTTCTTGCTCTATTGCATGAGCCCTACTAAGTTGTCAATATATATTTGAACTATTGGTTTTTACAAAAAAAATGTTCTATTAATAGGAAAAATATTAATCTTTATTATAGAAAACCTCATTTTCAATTAATTCTAATTTATTGCCTCCGCCAAAAAATATTTTTCTTTTGATCTTCTTCACATCAATAAGCTAGCATGAGATAATAACTTCTTACTATCAATATGCCATAATGACAAATGTAGTAAAGTTAATTCTATTTGATATGGATATATCAAATATCATTAAATTATACTAAGTTTCTTGTATTTTATATATCTAACAATTTTTATCTCCTTATTAAAACATTAATAGCTACTTTTCCTTTTTCTTTGCTGATATATGAACTCAAAATTAGAATGCCATAATAATTAAGCCACTCTGATAATCAAAATTTCTGAATAGATTTATTATGAAACTAATTATGAACAACAAATTAAATGTACTTTTCAATAGCAATAAACCAAAATATGAAAACTTAGGCATATTTTGATAGTAGAGTTACATCAATAAGTAGATAGGAATTGGAGATTAGCAACAAAGACAATGGAGGCTATTTCTTCATAATATTCTTCAAATAGATAAACCCATAACCTATTTAATAAGGAAACTTAGTTGTAATGGAATCTACTCAAATAGTGTTTGATGAAATTATGCATCGAAACAAAGAGGTAGATTTACAAGACATGAAACACTTTGGAAAAGTAAAATTGGTAGAAAAACAAAGATCATGGAATGACAAACTTTATGGATTTCTACTAACACAATATTTTAGGTTGGGAATATAGATAGAATTTTGTTCAACAAGGATTGTGTTGTTTAACTTTTTCTAGTCCAAATTACTTGGACGATGCCATATTTGGAACAACAAATTATGACTTATGTGAATTAATTGTTAAACCTGTAGGTTTCAGATTTGAGATGAACATAATAAGTGAGGTTTCCTATTTTATTGAATTAAAATTAACTAGGATGAGAAAAGTATCCTTGATATTCTATAAATAATATAAATTAGATGTTAAAACATAAAAAATAAGAAAATAGTTGCACCAAAGGTGTTAGCATAGAATAAAGTTCACTTTAAAGATGTAATCTTAAGTGACCTCTCTTTTAGAGTACAAACTAATGCCTCTCTTTACAAAAATTATATATGGTGCATCTATTTCTAAATTTGCACCTCAAATACAAGTGAAGGCTTGAGGAAAGAATTTTTTTATTTGGCCATGTTGGATAGTTTCAACTTTTTTTTGAGAGTGAATGTTTTGGAATCAATAGAAATTCCAAGTGACCACATTATTATGGCAAAAAGTGGGCACTCAAAAATAAAATGTAAATAACAGTGTGGTTACCATTCAAAATAAAGAAAGGCTAGTGGTAAAGGATTATAATAAGTAGGACTAAACTTAGAAGGAATACTTGAACGAATGGATGGTTGAAGGCAGCAAGGTCATTTTTACCTTCTTATTAATACAAGTCATTTAAACTATACCTAATGGATGTGAAGAGCACTTTCTTAAATGTTGTTATTTAGGAGAAAGTGTATGTAGGATAATGGGACTACATTCAGCATTTTCTTCATCAAAATTATGTGCATAAGCTAATGAAAGGATCATATGAATTGCAACAAGAACAAAGATCCTATTATGAACATACTTAGAAGTTTTTCTAATCAAACATTATTTTAGGATCGGAATGTAGATAAGATTTTGTTCATCATGAACTATGCTAATGAACTTCTTCTAATCGAGGATTATATAACCAATATCATATTTGGTTCAACCAACTTTGACTTATGTGAATGGTTTTGTGAGCATAAAGGTGTTTGATTCAACTTGAACATAATGGGTGAGGTTACATATTTCTTGGGATTGAAAGCTGAGGAGGAAAAGAAAGGTAACCTTGTACCCAAAATCAAGCATAAAAATAAGGTGTTAAAAATTGTGTGAACATGAGAACATCAAATGCATTTCTGCTTTCAAAAGTCCCCACCTTACCTTTGAAAAAACATGAGAAAGGAAACAGTTAGATTTCAAGGTTTACCTAGAAATGACACATTCTTTACTTGACTATTTGAACACATGACATAGCTTTTAGCGTCTCACTTTTTTTATCAATTTCAATCAAGCTCCAAGGACTTCCGTCTAGAAGTTATAAAAAGAATATTTTGATAATTTTTTGTAGCAAAGGTTTTAAGGTTTTGGTATCCCAAAATTATCTTATGTCATGATCTCATACAATATGACCATTAAGATTATGTATGTTCATGAGTACATAAGAAAAACATTTTAGGTATTTAATCATTTTTTGTACCTCTTAAACTAATGATCTAGCAAAAAAATATGAAACTATTGTTTTAGAAAAAAATGAACCATAATAAATAGCATTAGGAGGATTTCTAGTAAAAAATGTTTTGGTTTAAAAAAGAAATTAGGTGATATGGCATTACATTTACAAACAATTACCCAAACATATGACAATTTGAATGCTTTCTTCTGAACTGAAAGTGTTATAATGTACTGTTCAATTGAACAAATTGATTTTAAGCAGCATTTCATCTTGGACTATGTAGATTGAAATATAATTGACATATAATTTGTTGCTATCAACATGCAACAAGTTAGCACCTTGACAAAGCTTCTTAGCAAAGATTTATTCCATAGAATTAGAAGACTTTTTTATGATGACCAAAAGAGGTTATTGTTCCCGTGAGTTATTCTCTATGATATTTCTATTTTATTAACATCAATAAGTAGCATACTTGTTGATTATCTAGCTTTGCTGGTAGATATGATAGGTGAACAACCTTAGAAGGACATTAATGTCAAAAGCACAAGTCATTTGATTAAATATATGGATATAAGAATTTGTGGAATTAGAATGGAAAGGATTCTAGCATGGTCAAGAAACAAAGTGTTTTTTGTTGAAAAATAAATAATAGGAGAGAGTTAAATTGTGTGTTTAACAAATTTTTTTATTGAAAAAAATTTGGAAAATAAGTGTGATCTTAATATAAAGCTTTTTTATATATAACTTATAAACAAAAAAAAATTTCTTAATAATAAACAAAATGCACAAAAGATTTTTAAGTCGTTCGACTAAAACCTATGCCTATTTGCACCCTCAATCCCTTATCAGGCATCTACTAACCGCTCCATTTTTCAAAGCTAGTACAGTTAAAACAAATATATATTGGTGCTCGAATGAGATACTAAAATTTGAGAAAATCAGGTTATTTGAAAAAATTTTAAAATTTAAAATTTTTGCTTACAAAAATCTTTACACCTTTAAAATTTACAATTCTTGCATGGTCAATTGATTAAATATATGGATATAACTATTTATGAAATACCAAAAATATATTGAAGGAAAGTGGGAGAAATGGAGATCGACAAAAATCCATAACTTTTATAATTAGGTAGAAATGCATTACTCATAGTCTGAACTTTAGTTTGACTGGATCCAATTTTTCTTGTTTGATTTAATTTTTTTAAGTTATGGTAAATGATCCTTATTTATAAATAAAATAAAAAACTCAAAAATAACTCACACAACAGCTAAAATCTACCTTTTAGAAAGCCACAATTAAAAGATTGAGATGATGGTACAACTATCCTACAATTATGCAAATGGAGTGGTAAGCATCGGATCAACTAAAATGATAAAGGGTCTAGATTTAATCATGTCAAGATAAGATTTAGATAGTTGGATTGAAAAGTTGGATGGATAGTAATGATGATCAGATTACTATTCACGTAGGTCAGGAGACTCCAAATCATTCGATCAACTATTCTGGACAAGTAGCTGAAGAATGTTAACTATTCATTAATATAAGTGTGATCGTGACTGTTCGATCCTAAAAATGCATGATTAGTTCCTGTGAAAATCTCAATTTTGGTAATAACATTTTTTTGTCTAACATTGAAAAATAATTGAGGTATTTTGTGCTTATGGTGGATCAACTATATGTTACGATCAGCCTAATGGGTTGGCTACCCCAAGGTGTTCTTAAGAAGTCGTTACCCGAGTCATTAGTGGGCATGTATTTGTCTAACGTAACTCAATTTTCCTAAATTTATTAAAGAATCTACAATGACTCTTTTTTCCTAAGCCTATTCATAAGTAATGCCTTCAACAAATAATCCAAGAGCCCGCAACAGTAACCTGACTTGATCGATACTTGGTCTTGACTCATTTCAGATTCGATCAGGTTACTAGCTTGCACGGTTCTCCAAAGCATTTATTCCATACGAATTAGAAGAGTTTTTTATGATGACCAAAAAAGGTTATTGTTCCCATGAGTTATTCTCTGTGATATTTTTTTAAATAACATAATTAAGTTGCATACTAATTGATTATCTAGCTTTGCTTGTAGATATGATAGGTGAACAACATTAGAAGGACATTAATGTCAAAACCACAAGTCAATATATTAAATATATCGATATAACAATTTGTGGAATTAGAGTGGAAAGGATTCTAGCATGGTCATGAAACGAAGTGTTTTTTGTTGAAAAATGAATAATAGGAGAGAGTTGAATTGTGTGTTTAACAAATTTTTTTATTCCAAAATTTAGGAAAAAAATTGTGAGCTTAAAATAAAGATTTTTTCATAAAACTTATAAACAAAATAAAATTTCTCAATAATAAACAAATTTCACAAAAGATTTTTAAGTGGTTCGACTAAAACATGTGCCTTTATCCACCCTCAATCCCTTATTAAGCATCTACTAACCGCTCCATTTTTCAAAGCTATTAGAGTTAAAACAAATATATATTGGTGCTCCAATGAGACACTAAAATTTTAGAAATTCAGGATATAAGAAAAAATTTTTAAATTTAAAATTTTTGCTTACAAAAATCTATACACCTATAAATTTTACAATTCTAGCATGGTCAATTGATTAAATATATGGATATAGCTATTTGTGAAATACCAAAAATATTATGAAGAAAAGTGCGAGAAATGGAGATCGACAAAAATCCATAACTTTTATAATTAGGTAGAAATGCATTGCTCATAGTTTGAAGTTCAGTTTGACTGCATGAAAATTTTCTTTTTAGATTCAATTGTTTAAAGATCTGGTAAATGATCCCTATTTATAAATAAAATAAAAAACTCAAAAAGTAACTCACACAACCGCTAAAATCTTCTTTTTAGAAAAACCACAATTAAAGAATGAGATGATGGTACAACTATCATCCAATTCAGCGAATGGAGTGGTAAGCATCAAATAAACTAAAATGATAAAGGGTTTAGATTTAATCATGACAACATAAGATTTGGAGAGTTGGATTGAAAAGTTGGATGGATAGTAACGATGATCAGATTACTATTCACATAAGTAAAGACACTCTAAATCATTCGATCAACTATTCTGGACAATTAGCTGAAGAATGTTAACTATTCATTAATACGAGTGTGATCGTGACTGCTTGATCTTGAAAATGCATGATCAGTCAGTGTGAAAATCTCAATTTTGGTAATAGCTTTTGTTTTGTCTCACATTGAAAAATAATTGAATTATTTTGTGCTTATAATGGATAAACTATATATTACGATCAGCCTAATGGGTTCACTACCCCTCGGTTTTCTTAAGAAGTCATGACCCTGGTCATTAGTGGGCATGTATTTTTCTAACATAACTCAATTTTCCTTAATTTATTAAAGAATCTGTAATGACTCTTTCTTCCTAAGGCTATTCATAAGTAATGCCTTCAACAAATAATCTAAGGGACCATAATAGTAACCTAACTTGATCGATACTTGGGCTTGACTCATTTCAAATTCGATCAGGTTCCTAGCTTGCAGGGGTCCCCAAAGCATTTGCCCCAAGGTGCTACTTGCTATTTGACCTTAGCCTTTTGGGGTTAATTGTTGAGAGTGCTTAGGAAAATGTATTATTATTATAATAATAATAATTTATATATAATAAAAATTTTAATATTTATAAGATTTTAAAGAACTCAATTGCTTTCAATCAAAACATAACTTGAACCAAAGTCAAATAAACATAAAATATGATAACCCTATTGGCCAAAATTATGAAACGATTAAAAGTTTTACAAGTTAATCATAAAAATTTAGAAATGTAGTAGATTGCCATCAAATTGTATTCAATATTTATGTTATAGTTCTTACTCAGACAAATCGAGACTGTTAGAATACTCCATAAGATCTAATTAAAACAATACTAAGCTCAATAAAGTATTAGTAAATACTTAGGCTTTATTTTGTGATCATCATATTAAAAGGTATAATAATCTCCCACTTGAGGATTATAAAACTAAAGCTAAATGAAAACATAACATTAATGGAAAAATTAAAATATTTAATATTCAACATTATAGTACATAGCTTATATGATAGCTCATATACTCTTAAATTCTAGCTTACCATCACCCATAATTCTCACACTTAGTTCACTCCTTTTTTTGTAATAATTCAAAGGGGTTAATGACACCTAAGCTTAATCTAAGTTTAATGAATACTTCGATAGTCAATGGCTTAGTACTAATATCAACTAATTATGTAGATGATGGCACAAATCACAACTAAATTATTTTTTTATACATGCTCTCTAATAAAGTTATTCCATAATTCTATATGTTTTGTCCTTTACCTGGTTGTCTGGTCTTCATGAAAAAAGACAAATTAAGTGGATCTGATTTTGAAAATATGAAAATATCGAACTCAAAAAATATTAAAATATTTGATTCAGAAAATATAAAAATATTGGATTCGAGTTGAACTTAAGTTAATTTAGGATTTGCTTGGAACATTCATCTTGTGTGATGTTGTAGCTGAACACAAAGAGGCTGAAAGAACGTTCTCCCATTCTTTCAGACGTGTTGAGCAACACAAATTCCTGTAAATTTGAAAAAAGGCTTCTTTTTTTCAGCAATCACTTTTTCTTTGATCCATCTCAAAAAGGGGTTCATGTGTAACGCATGTCTTGGGAGAGCCTTGCTTTCTTGATTTTTCTAGCCTTTTGTTCTTTTTTTAAAAATTTCCATTTATGAGCTACTTTTGGAAAGGGAAACACGATATGGGAATTCCCCACTCAGCTTACACGATCGATGATTGTGAGAACTCTATTTACCCAATGAACAATCTTTCTTGACATTATCCAATCCAATGACAATCAAACGAATTCGACTACGATTGGAATCCAATCAAATAGATTATCTAGTTCCCTAGATTATGCCCCGGACGGCCCCTCTTGGAAAGAAGAGTCTGATATCATAGAAGCTATGACGGAGATGTATTTTGGCAGGGGAAAGTTTCTCTCGCAGTAGACCGAGCATTCTGTACATCAGTGTTGCTCTCGCAATTCTATGAGAAAACATCACTGATCACAAAACCCAATATTCTTTGAATTACTATTTTGAGTCTATGGATGAGTGTTATTGGAGTTGTTGGTCTGCCTCTGAGGCCCGACTCGCGTCATTCAAAAAACCGACAAGGGTGAAACATGAATCCTCCTCGTGTGCGCTTGATGGTACTACATGCCGACGGAAGCTGGAGCTGTTGCATTCTCTTTTTAGTATTGACCTTGGATTTTAAAGGTGCTCTTGGGGACACAAAATTTTAGGGGCCGGGCCACCCTCTTGTTTGGGGCCCCTCATTGGTAAAGAATCAGAGCAGAGGCTTTTCCATTCCATTTTTGTTTTCTACGATATCACCCTAGTCGGGAGACTCGGTTGGGGGTTTAGCTCAAGCAAGAAAAAGCCCTAAAAGAGAACTGCAAGAAGGCCACTCGAATGTGTCCAAATTCAAAGCCTATATTGTGCCCCCTCTAGAGATTTTTTAGACTAGAGAGAGATTCAGATTGACATGTCTTTGCTTCTCTCTATGTTATAAAAAAGATCAATATATCAAAATCAAAAGATAGATAGTATATATCTATCTTTTATTGACAATGTCTTCATAAGGGCCTTCCAAACAAGATCAAGGCCTCCTTCTAGTCCAACTTCCCTAATCTTCTAATGTGAGGGAAACTCTCATGTACAGTTTGTTTTTTTTGGGGGGTGGGGGGGGGGGGGGGCAGGAGCTCGAAAGGCTCCCCTCAACTTTTCATTTGTTATGAGCCCAAACGATGGATTCGAGCGTCAAAGAAAATAAAAGTCAAGAAAGCATGTACTCGACCGAGACTCAGGACCCCAACGCTTCTGCATTTCTGCTGCACATGAATTGGTGCGTATCTTATGGAGATGTAAAACATAGGATTTCGCGAAGAAGTGTTCCCGTATATTCATAGGCGGGAAGTGATGACACTACTCAGCGGTGTGAGCTGGTTTTTGTTTTTTGTGAGTGAATGACATTCGGCATAAGCCTCAGAAATGCTTTTCTCTTTTGAAGACGCTTTCGAAGTCAATCTTAGTTGAGAAGGGAACCCATTTCCTTAAGGAAATCCTTTTTGGTGCAGGTCACGTGACATACAGCTCGGCCAGACTGTTCTAGTTCCCCAACCCCAGCCGTAGAAGAGCAGGGATTCACATCGTGGTAGAATTCCACATTGTTTCAAGTGTTTGGCTCTTTCTTCTTTCAAAACCCTAGGAGGATTAAAAAAGGAATGAGTGTAGCAAGGAAAAATAAGGCTATAAACTGCGTACATGTCCTAAGAAATGAGACATTGGAAGAATCTTTTTAGTCAAGAACTCTTCAATTGCTGATCGATCACTAAACTAGGAGGCCCTTATATTGAGATTGTTGTTCAATTTGAATTACAATTAGAATTCGCAAAAACAACATTTTCTTAAGAATGAAATTTGTGGGTTATAAATTCCACTTTGGCATGGTTAGGAGCCCATTTATCATATCTCTTTGATCGAATATGCTGTGATGATACCTGGAGAATTACCGGCCACCAAAGTAGGTGTTGGGACCAACCTTTATACTCGGCTAAAATGCACGATGCTATAGTGGTGAAGAAAGATTCAAACATTCTAAAAGTAGGGTAGTCAAATTATGAAAACATTTTAGCTTTCCTCATAGTATAAGCACAAAAGAAAAGAGGGGCATCATCAAATAACCTTTCCTAAAATTGTATTGAAATAAAACCATCAATCCCAAAACTATGTATTTCTTTCTTCTCTACTTCTCTGGTTTGTTCTTCCCTTGAAATAGTGCTTTAAAACATCTCAAGACACCTCATGTGATTTTGAGGAACTCAAAATCTCAACCTCTTTTGAAGTTGGCAACTTTCGATTAGAGAAATTACGATATGATCAAATAGGGGCCCCTTTGGGGAAAGTTGGAATGTTCTTTTGTACTTGTACGTGAAACCTACAAAGGTGAATCTATGGGTTGAGTCTTGGAATTCATTTATCAATAGTTTTTCTGTTTCAATAGGACTACTTATCAGCGTTCTTTCTATCTATTACATATCGATCAAAACCCGAAGCCCGAGTTGGCCCCCTCTAAAACCGTAGCTAGAATTGAGATCTCATTCAAAGAGAAAGAGCCAATGAAACGGTAGCTATCAAAGCATGAACTACACATTTTTCCTTCGCATACACAAAATCATCTGTTCTACATCTACATTTGTTCGAATAAAATTTTTAGCTTATTTTAAATTATAAATTAATTCTAAATTTCAGAAAAAAAAATTAGAATAAAAAAATAAAATAAAAATAATAAAAACTGATTCAACAATCTTTAAAAAACCATGGTTAAGTAGCTAATCCCAAGTGTAATTTGTCAACCACGAGATGCACAAAAATGGATTTGAATTTGGGGTCTTTCCCCAGGAGCTAATTCATGATTGAATTCGACTTCTGAGTGATTACCTATCTCTGATTTGGGAACAAAAATTGTTAGCAGTGATAATAGCATGATGGACCAAGAAATCTCTCGATCTTATTTTTAACAAAAGTGAATTACTATTTTCATTCGAAAGTTTCAAATCTTTGAGATGATCATAACAGCTAAAATGCATGGCTGGTCTCTACTACTGTCTAACCGAGAAAGCTCTAACGGAACCTTCTAACAGGATTGATCATTAATTTATGAACCAAGCCCTGAGCAATCTCAGTTATTGGTGGGGGCTCGGTCTGTTCGCTGGTATTTGTTTAGGGCCTAACTTGGTCGATCCGATCATTATATTAAACTTTATGGTCAACTTTGGATCGTCTAGAGGTTCCTAGAGTCAGAGAGTGACGTGAAAATGGAAAAATCAACTTTCCACATCAGCATCCGAAACCTAAAAATTGTATATATATATATAGAAAAGTAGCACCAATTCTGGAAAGAACCAAGACTCTATATTGGATATAATGTCGTAATTTGATGCTTTTGTTCTCAGTCTCAATAAAGCCTTAGGAACGTCTTCAACAGGAGTCAACTCGAAATGACTTGAATAGAAGCCAACTCGAGACGAGGTCTTCTTCTACCTCTAGGTCTTGTAGCATGCAAAGGAAAACCTTCCTTGTGTTAAAAAGAGGGGGTGTACATTTTTTTAAGTTTTGTCTTTCTTTTCCTTGATTATGAAATTCTAAAAAGAGTGGATTAGGAGACATTGAAATCGATGATTATATGATCCTGACTCAGTCCTCCATGTTTCAGCTCAAATTAGGGGGATTGGACAAAAATGGAAAATTTGATTCTACCTGATTGATCACCGCCGTCGAATGCTTTAAGCGTAGCCTCCTCTATAATAGACAATAATGTATAGGAATAAGGAATACAAGAAAAGATTTGAAAAATTTTGATTGAAATTAAAATAGATAGTTTATTTCTTTTCTTTATATAAATCGTGGCATCAGCAACTGACAGACAAAATGCCTAAAAGCTAACAAAAAAAGAGAACTAAACTAATCGCCTCTTTTCGATCTTTGTGCCGGGCATTCTTCTTATGTTATGAGGATCTCCTTAGTGATACTTTCCTTTTTAGACCAAAAAAATCTCTTTTTGTTTTTGTTCTTGTTATTGTTAGGGCAATGCACGTAGTGAAGAAAGGGATGGAAAGTAGATTTCCTTCGAAGTTGTCTTTTTTTATATTCTGAGTGTCAAGCGAGTCTCTTTGACCAAATGCTTTATTTTTATCCTAGTTCAGTTAGAATCACTGAGTGACAAAAAGTGATGAAATTAAAGGAAAAGAAAAGGAGAAATTAAGGAAAATAAATTGAAGAAAGAAAAAAAAGATTTTGATATTTATTCAAGAAGAACCACCCATGTGATAATGTATAAAGATACTGAGGAGAAGCAACCTATTACACGGCTCAAAAACTCTGCCTGTGGTGGGTGGGGATACCTATTCTTCGTCGCCAGTACGGTGAGTGCAAGGGGCCTGGGTTTGCTGCATGGATATCCTATGCATTTCCAAATGGAACCCATCTCAACTCCGTCGAGCATGGAGGATGTGACTCAACAGCCATGCCCTCGTGCATGAGCACTACGACTGATCAGCAGGAGTTTGTTGGTTGCGTGCCAACTTCAATCAAATCAATCGTCTTTCTTTCCTTTCATGAGAATGGAAACTTCATCACGAGTTCCTGTTGCACTTTCTGTTTTTATAAAACGGTTTTCTTTTGTGTCAGTTTTAATTTCAGCTCTGCTCGGGTCCAAGAATCCTTATCCGCCTTGTTTTTCTTTTTGTTTTCGGGGCCTTCTCCAAAGTTTCTTCAAACCAAAAAGATGAAGAACTCATTTTTTTTGTGGAAACCCATTTCTTTGACTGGTTTATGGAAAAAGGAAAAAGAATGTGACCGCTCTCGCAATTCCTCTTTCCGAGTGCGATTTCTATGTTATGTATGGCTGTGCAAACAAAACCCAAGGTGGAAGCCCTGGCATCTTCAAAAGATGAAGGTTTCGTCTCAGTAGTGCTGGCGTCGAAAGATTTGGTAGTCCCTCCTCTTCCTGCAGTATCAGTCACTCTACTTTCCTTTAGATTCAGATGCTCCAGAATAGGGGGCAAAATTTGGGTATTTTCAATGTCTTGGTGTTCAACCCAAAGTGTTGGATGGGTTCATTCAGTTAT